>ML391906.1:0-39737 GCA_005239525.1 Nicotiana knightiana | reverse complement strand
GATAGAGGAGACTTAAGAGGGGGGGGGGGGATTTGGCTTTCAGCCAACCCAAGAATTAAACTCAGAACAGGAAACAACTAGTGGGGTGACATGTGATAAGGAACAAGGAGCCTGTGATTCCAAGTTAACAGGCAAGGGCCTTAGATTAGTAAAACCAAGTAATGTAACCAACTTAGAACTTAATGGATCAGGTTATACCAAACTTAGGATTAAGCAGTATAATACAAACAGGGTCAGGTATCATAGAGGGCATCAATCAAAGAAGATTAGGATCATAATTTGTTAGAGGTACAAATTGGACATGACAAGAACACATACAGTCATAGGAGCATACTACACTTAGAGTAAAGGCCTTAAACAATTTAGGGCATGGTAATAACATCAATTAATCACTAGAAGTTCAGAATTAGGCAGCAGACATGGATTTAACCATATAATCAAGACAAAATATTCGAATTATCAACAACACTAAACTAAGTATGCTTCATTCTGTCCAAATTAACTAAGTTAAGTGTAAAGACATTCTTAGGCTAGCAACTATAGGAAGAATTTAAACAGGAAAAGAGTCAAGGGAACACATTAGGTCATGTAATTTCAGGGAATATGCTTAACATAGTAGAGTAAATATCGCGAGGGTTCAGAAACTAACCAGTGATTATTCAATACACAAGAAAGAACAACAGTAAAGACCCTGAGTCTCGAATGTGTCAAGTTTCCAAAGATTTCAAGAACCCAGGGCAGTGCTCACACCCAAGAGGTGATCAAAAAAGTAGAAATCCGGTGGCCTTGGCTTTCAGTCGGCCAAGATCCAAACAGAACATAGTAGTAAGCAAAAAATAAAGTAAAGCCTCAGTTTTAGTGGAAAAAATAGTGATTTTCCGTCTGTCTCAAAGGGGAAGGGGAATGGGTTTTTATATTAGTAAAATAAGCACATAAATAAGGAAATACAATCAATGAGAACATAAAAGGAAAAAAGAACACATAAATTAAATTAAAATCAGAATAGGAAAAGAAGCCAGTAAACCCTAGCTTTTAGTAAAAAGCCAATATCAAAGGAATATAGACATAAACAGTAGCATATGACGAATATAGACACAAAAAATACTAGAAATCAGAGAATCGAACCAATTTTGGTTCAATCTGAAGAGATCTGAAAACCCTAGTTTTAGGATAAGTAAAAATCAACAAAAAATACACAAAGATTCATACTCGCAATAGAATGAGGGATGAATATAGATAGAATGACAGAAAGATCAAGGATTTGAACTGATTTTAGTTCGATCTTGATGAGATATGCTTGCCATGTTTAGGCCAGCAGTATAGAAGGATGGACACTACTAAGAGGAGGCCGTATATGGTAAGTGGTAGCCATGTACTCCCATAATAGGTGGGAATTAGGAGAGGATTTAGGGGCGGCGACTAGGGTTCTTAGGTGAGAGAAGGGAGGTGAGGGATATTAGGGCGGCGAACAGGGGAGAATGAGGATTAGGGTTGGGTTTTTGAGGGTAATTAAAGGGGGGGGGGGGGGGGGGGGGAGAGGGGTTTGATGTGGACCGTTGATCTCAGAGATCAACAACCACGATTAGAAGGGGAGTTGGGTCGGATTATTAAAACGGGTCGCGATCGGGTTAGGGTTTGGGTTAATTTAGTTTGGGCTGGGGGGTTATTTAGGCTAGTGTATTAGGTTTTGGGCCAATATTTGGTCCGAAAAATATGTTTAGGAATGAGCTAATTTTAAATACTCGATATTTAACAAAAATAATTTATAAAATTAATTAAAATATAATAAAATATTATTTGTGCACTAAAATGATTCAAAATAATTACTTAACATTTTAAGAATATAAAAAGTTATTTTTTTGCCTAAATAATGTAATTATACATGAATGTGGGATATTATTGCAAAAAAATATGCAATTAGCCCTAAAATGCAAATGTAATTATAAAAAATGCAATGAAAAATATTTAAAACATCATGTTGGTGTAAATGATAAGTTTAGATGATTAAATCGTCATAAAAATAATTTAAAGGAAAATTATTGAATATTTATATAATAAAAATACAGAATATAAATTGATTTAAAGCCTTTAGAAATTATGAAAAATTATGGAAAAAAATGCTCGTATAGGTTTATAAGCTAAATGATGATGCATATAAAATATTTTGAAAGTATGTATATATATTTTAAAAATATGAGGGACTATTGGGTATAAACACTCACTGCCTATATTTGTGGTGTGAGTTTGGGCGAGACCAATTTTTGGCGCCGTTGCCGGGGAGTTAAACGGATTTAGCTATATATCTAGGTTTTTGTGTGCTTTGTCTTTCTTTCCTTCCGAGTCACTACTTTTATTCTTTAATTTCTTATAGGTACGAGAATGGATCTCAACAATGAGACCATAGGTAATTTTCCATTGGGGGAGGAAGTGGACGATGATCAAGGAGGTGAGGTTCTCCCTGAACCTCAAGTAAACAGGCGAGGCCGACCGCCTCATGATAATGTCCCCGTTCCTCCCCCAGCTCCACCAAATGCTATAGTCCCGCCCCATATTAGGGCGTGCAACTTCCAAATCACCAACGTGATGCTTACACTACTTGAGCAACGGGGTTTCTTCACCGGGGTTCCAAGCCAAAATGCTTACAAGCATCTCAAGGGGTTCGTCAATACTTGTCAGGGGAGCAAGAAAAATCTCAAGGGGATCGTCGATACTTGTCGGGGGAGCAAGCAAACAAATATTTCTGAGGATGCACTGCGTTTGTGGCTATTTCGCTTTTCTCTACGGGGAAAGGCATTGGACTAGTTAGAGAGATTGCCCAATTATTCCATCCATACTTGGGATGAGTTGGCCGGAAAGTTTATTGCCAAATTCTTCTATCCGGGGCACATGGCTACACTACGGGATGAGATTCTAGCATTCAAGCAAGAGCCCAATGAGCCATTGCACGATATTGGGAAAGATATCGTACCATGGTTAAAGAGTGCCCGAATAATGATATGACCAAGGTAATGATCCAACAAACCTTCTACAGGGGGATCAACACAACAAATCAATGTATGATAAATCAACTCGCCGACGGGAACTTCATGAACATGCTTTATGCCGAAGCTTGTGAAATTTTGGATGAAATGGCGGATACTTCGTCGATGTGGCAAAGTAGGGCCAATTTTCCTCATTGTGACCCAAATGTCATTTACCTAAACAAGGAGCTACATGATCATGGGAAAGCTATTTCCGAGTTGACAACCATAATGAACCAATTGGCCAAAGCTCAGCTTCAACAAGTTCAAGGGCCGAAATAAGTGAACTCTATGAAAGGTGTGAATATGATGATGAACAAGAGACGACAAGGAGGTCCACAAGTACAAAACCGTCCGGAACAATTTGAGCAAGATGATAGTGGGTATGACCAAAGTTATTTGTATAATGAACAAGAATAAGAAGTGCAATATGTCAACTATTATCAAGGTCAAACAAATAATGCTCAAGGACAAAATCAATAACAATGGAGATCACAAGGAAATTGGAATAATCAAAGTCACCAAGGCAATTGGAGTGGTGGTAAAAACAATCAAGGTAATTTGGGAAATAACAATAATCAAGGCAATTAGAGTAATCAAGGTAACCAAGGAAATTGGGGTGGAAACAATCAAAGCAATTGGGGTGGAATAACCAAGGGGGTTGGAACAATAATAACTAAGGAAATCAGGGGTCGGGCTTTCAAAGGCCCCCCATGTATCAACAACCAAGCAAACCGCCTCCATATCTGTCACGAGGTTCTAGTTCTTCCAATGATGAAATGGGACAGATTGAAAATATGTTCAAGAAAATGATGGAGAAAAATACCGACTCCGATTCTTAATTAGCCTCCCACAACACTTCTATCCACAATTTGGAGGTTCAACTTGGCCAAATCTCTCAAGATTTAAGCACACATCCTAAGGGGGCATTACCTAGTGATATGGTGGTTAACCCGAAGGGTGGGAACTATATGGGACATGCCATGGCCGTAACCACGAGAAGCTGAAGAGGTGGAGATGCAACCACCTCAAATCAAAGAATAATTATGGATGATGATGTGTTGGTTCAAGAAGATGAAACTCCAAGTAATATGGTTCAAGCTATCTAAGAAGTGAGGATTGACATTGATGAAAGTGTGGAGGAAACCCAAGAGGAAGTGAATCCTTCTAGGGAAAACATGATTGACATACCGGATCCGGTAGTGCAAAAGGACAAAGCACCAATGCCGATACCACCTCCTCCATATCCTCAAAGGATCGCAAAGCAAAATAGTGTGAACCAGTTCAAGAAATTTATTGATATGATGAAGAGTTTGTCCATCAATGTGCCGTTGGTTGAAGCGTTGAAACAAATGCCGGGATATGCAAAGTTCATGAAGGATTTGGTAACAAAGAAAAGATCAATGAATTTTGAAACAATCAAGATGACACATCAAGTGAGTGCTATTGTGCACTCAATGGCTCCAAAATTAGAAGATCACGGCGCCTTCACAATCCCTTGCACTATTGGGAGCGCCAATTTTGCCAAAGCTTTACGTGATTTAGGGGCAAGTATCAACTTGATGCGCTACTCTGTGTTCAAAAATTTGGGAATTGGGCAACCAAGACCTACATCTATGAGGTTGAAAATGGCGGATCAGATTATGAAGAGGCCATTGGGAATTATTGATGATGTGTTAGTTCGTGTTGATAAGTTCATCCTTCCAGCGGACTTTGTGATCCTAGATTGTGAGGTTGACTACGAGGTGCCTATTATTTTGGGTAGACCTTTCCTTGATACGGGGAAGGCTCTAGTTGATATGGAAGCCGGTGAGCTTACCTTCTGGGTGGGTTATGAAAAAGTGGTTTTCCATGTGTGCAAATCGATGAGGCATCCAAAGCAACGAAGTTTGTTCGTTCGTGGATTTAGTGACTGAAGTAATTGTTGATGATACTAGTGCTGTGATGAATGCTAAGGATACATTGGAAGCTGTGTTGCTTAATCATGATGATGATGAGAAGGAAGGCTTTGTGGATTGTGTCAATGCTTTGCAAGGGATGGGGTCATATACTTATGAGCCCCAAAAATTGTCCTTAGATCTTGAGAACCGGAAGACTCCTCCAACAAAACCCTCAATCGAGGAGCCTCCCACCTTGGAGTTAAAGCCTTTGCTTTCACATCTCAGGTATGAGTTTATTGGCCCTTGTTCCACGTTACATTTTATTCTTTCCTTTTTCGTGACTAACGTGTATGTAGATTCTATTTTGGTGGTGCTCACAGAGAGGAAGAAAGCTACAGGTTAGACATTGGAGGATATTAGGCGTATAAGCCCCGCCTTTTTCATGCACAAGATAATTTTGGAGGAGGATGCCAAACCCTCCATGGAACATCACAGAAGATTAAATGAAACAATGCAAGAGGTGGTGAAGATCATCAAATGGTTGGATGTCGTGGTTGTTTACCCCATTTCCGATAGCTCGTGGACCTCTCCGGTGCAATGTGTCCCAAAGAAAGGGGGCATGACTGTGATAACAAATGAAAAAAATAAATTGATCCCACCAAGAACTGTCATTGGGTGGAGAGTGTGCATGGACTATAGGAATCTCAACAATGTCACTCGGAAATATCATTTTCCGCTTCCATTTCTTGATCAAATGTTGGATAGGTAGGTCGGACGTGCTTTTTATTGCTTCCTTGATGGATAATCCGGCTACAATCAGATTATTATTGCTCATGAGGACCAAGATAAGACCACTTGCACTTGTCCATATGGTACTTTCGCATTCTCGCGGATGCCATTTGGGTTATGAAATGCACCATTGGCTTTTCAATGGTGTATGATGGATATCTTCACCGGTATGGTGGAGGACTTTCTTAAGGTTTTCATGGATGCGTTTTTCGTGGTGGGGAATTATTTTGAAGAATGCTTGGACAACTTGGACAAGGTGTTGTCAATATGTGAGGAAAATAACTTGATTTTGAATTGGGATAAATGTCACTTCATGGTCGAGGAAGGCATTGTCCTCGGTCACAAGATTTAAATGCATGGTATTGAGGTTGATAAAGACAAAATTGAAGTGATATCCAAACTCCCCTCCCCCTACATCTGTAAAGGGAGTGAGGAGCTTTTTAGGTCATGCGAGGTTCTAACGTTGATTCATCAAGGACTTTTTCTAAGGTGGTAAACCCCTTGGGCAAAATTTTGGAGAAGGATGCCAAGTTCCATTTCAACGAAGATTTTATGAAGGCATTCGAATTGCTCAAGTATAAGTTGACTACTACTCCTATTATCACTGCACCTAATTGGAGCTTACCCTTTGAGCTCATGTGTGATGCAAGTTATGTGGCGGTTGGAGCGGTATTGAGGCAACGTATAAACAAGATCTTCCATCCGGTCTACTATGCTAGTAAAATCGTGAATGAGGACCAAGTCAACTACACAGTGACCGAAAAAGATCTCATTGTTATTGTCTTTTCTATGGAAAAGTTTCGCCCGTACTTGATGGGTACAAAGGTGATTGTTCATACCGACCATGCGTTGCTTCGATATTTGATGAGCAAGAAAGATTCTAAAGAAAGATTAATGCGGTGGGTACTTCTTTTACAAGAGTTCGACCTAGAGATTCAAGACCGCAAGGAGAATGAAAACCAAATGGCGGACCATTTGTCTAGGTTGGAGGAGGAGGGGAGGCCACATGATGGCCTTGAGATAAATGATTCATTTCCCGACGAGCAACTCCTATCCATTTTTATGACCGGGATGCCATGGTTCACCGACTTAGCCAATTATCTTGTGAGTGGCATTGTACCGAATGATTTCTCTTCAAACCAAAGGAAGAAGCTCAAACAGGATTGCCTTGACTATTATTGGGATGAGACCAATCTCTTTCGGATTTGTACCGATGGTGTGATCAGACAATGTGTACCAGAGGAAGAACAAATGGGATTTCTTGAGGCTTTCCACTCTTTTCCATATGGTGGTCACCATGGTGGAGCAAGGACGACTATAAAGGTATTAAGTTGTAGATTCTATTGGCCTACTCTTTACAAGGATGCTAGCGATATCGTCAAGCGTTGTGATGACTGTCAAAGGGCCGATGGGATTTCCAAGAAAAATGAGATGCCCCTCACCACCATCTTGGAGATTGAAATTTTTGATGTGTGGGGAATTGATTTCACGGGTCCGTTCGTGAGCTCTTGTGGGAACACTTATATATTGGTAGTTGTGGATTACGTGTCAAAGTGGGTTGAAGCCGTGGATTTGCCCAACAATGAAGCTTAGAGTGTGGTAGAATTTTTGAAAAAGAACATCTTCACAAGGTTTGGTACACCAAGGGCCATTATCAGTGATGGAGGATCGCACTTTTGTAGCAAAGCTTTTGATACTTTACTCTCAAAGTATGATGTCAGTCACAAAGTGTCGGCCCCCTATCATCCTCAAGAAAGTGGACAGGTTGAAGTCTCCAACCGGGAGATCAAGAGTATTTTATCAAAGACCGTGAATGCCAACCAGACAAATTGATCGAAGAAACTTGATGATGCTCTTTGGGCTTATAGGACAACTTATAAAACACCAATTTATATGTCTCCGTATCACTTAGTGTCCGGGAAGCTTGTCACCTCCCGGTGGAACTTGAGCATAAGGCTATGTGGGCATTGAAGAAGCGTAATCTTAAGTGGGATGTCACCGCCAACTTAAGAGTGGGACAATTGAATGAGCTTGATGAGTTCCGGTTCCATGCATATTCAAATTCTTACTTGTATAAGGACAAGATGATGTACCTCTATGACAAGTATATCCGGAATAAAGAGATCAAAGAAGGCGATCTTTTGTTATTATTTAATTCTCGATTGCAGATGTTTCTGGGAAAGTTGAAATCCAAGTGGAGTGGCCCATTTGAAGTTGTGCATGTGACACCCTTTGGTGCATTAGACTTGAAGAACAAAACTACTGAAGTGTTTAGAGTCAGTGGTCACCGGGTGAAACATTATCTTGGAAAGGTTGACGATGGCCATGTTGTGGCGTTGCTTCATTTCAAGTGATTGATAGTAACCTACGTCGTGCCGTGACGTTAAATCAGGCGCTTCTTGGGAGGTAACCCATGTTTCTTTTCATTCTTCTTTTAGATAGGTTTTGTATTGAGCTAACTGGTTTTAAAGTGAATTGCAAGAATGAGTATGTATTGTAGGGACAACCTGGAAAAATTGGCCAAGTGTGGAATGTATGCGGACCGCACCAAAATTGTGCAGACCGCACAGAAGGGTCTACGACCGCATAATTCCTTAGCGGCCGCATAACTGGGGATCCAAATATCACCAACTCTCTAAAGTTGGTTTTGCAGAAAAAAGGCCAATATATGGTCGCACATAAAACTATGCGGACCGCACAAGGTTATGCAACCACCTAATTTTTTTGCGGTCTGCAGAGCTAATCTCAACCTATGTAAGGAGTGCGGACCGCACTCAAAATTATGTGGCCGCACTCAAGTGAGATCTGAACCGACTTTGCTAGGGTATAAATAGGGCTTTTCACCACTATTCACACTTTATGCTCTCTGAACTGCCAAGACCTAGAAAACACTGTGCAACCCTAAAATTGTTCAAAAATCACAATAAACTCATCAAGCTAGATTCTTACCTACATCAGTCACTAATGGTATTGTAACGACCCGATCGGTCATTTTGCGTTATCGGATCCCGTTCCCCTAAATAAAACTTCCCATAGTGACTTATTATGATTTATGACTTACGGGGACTGATGGTCCGGGATTCGGAGGTGTTTATAGTGCTATAGGGACATGTCGTTCCTTAAGGTTGGCCTTTAAGGTCAAGTTTGACTTCGGTCAATATTTTTAGTAAACGAACTCGAAATCGAGTTTCGACGATTTCAGTAGCTTCGTATGATGATTTTGGACCTGGGCGTATGTTCAGAATGGGTTTTTGATAACTCGGGAGCGTTTCGGCACCCAATATTGAATTAAGAGTTCTTAAGTTCCTATTATGGTTTGGGACGTGTTTTTGCGATATTGAGGTCCGAATGGAATTTTGATACTGGGAACAGTTCCGTTATATCATTTATGACTTGCCTACAAAATTTGGTGTCATTCCGAGTAGTATAGGTCATTTCGGCGCGTTGTTAGCGAAATCTAGAAAACTTAAAGTTCCTAAGTTTGGTTCTAGGGGTTTCGAGGTGTGATTTTGAGTTTTAGCATTGTTTTGGGTGTTCCAAAGGCTCGAGCGAGTCCGTATTATGATTTGGGAATCATTGGTATATTTGGACGGGGGCTCGGGTGGGCCCAGATGCCTTCCGGACACCACACGAGGTCAAAAACCAGCTGCAATAGCTGCTGGTGCACCTGTTCTGGTGTGACCGCAGGTGCGGTTGTCCAGTCGCAAGTGCGACCCCTAGTGGTCAGACCAATTCTCGTAGGAGTAGAGCCGTAGGTACGGTCTCCACTCCGTAGGTGCGGGCCCAGGCTCTCTAGTCCATTTTCGCAGGTGCAGTCCTCGAGCCGCAGGTGCGGAAAAGTTGTTCAGACAGTATGTTTTTATACACGGGAATTTACTCATTTCCCTTATCTTCTTCTTCTTCCTTGGGGCGATTTCCACCATTTTAGAGGGGAAAACGACCTGGCTATTGAATGTAAGTAAATTCTACTCTAATATTAGCCTCATACATGTAATACTAGCTTAATTAACTACCTAAATTAGTGGAAATTCAAGAATGGGGTAGTAACCTAGGCTTCCGATAATTTGAGAATTTACCCATGAATTAGCGATGAAATCAAGTAGAAATTGTATATTAATGACCCTTAGGCTATGGGTGAGTGTTTCATTCGAGAATTTTTAGAATCCGAGCATGTGGGCCCGGGGTTGGATTTTAGAATTTCTTCAAGAATGGGAAATTTACTAAATGAGTAGGAGAATTTCCATATCTTGAGCATAAATTAATGAATTTGTATAACATTTGGCTAGCATCGAGTCCTCGGGTGTAGAGTTCGGAGTTTCGGGCGCGTTCTTGGTACGGGGAGTAGGTTCGACACGAGGTGAGTCTCCTTTCTAACCTTGTAAGGGGGAATTGCCCCATAGGTGATTATAAACAATTTCATGTTCTTAATTTCAGGAGCTACGCACGCACAAAGTGATGAGAGTCCCTGCGTAGCTACTACTATGTTATGTTGGGTAGTTCTAGGACTCACGAGCATGCTTATATGTGCCTTACATGTATTCCTCGTATTTTGAATCGCTTGTTATCCTTTATTTGGCATGAATATATTAGGAAGTTGTGGTCTATGATATATATTGCTTAGGTTCTTGCCTTAAAGAATAATCTCTGATAATTCCCTAAAAATTGATAATTTTATGTATGTATGCGTCACCGTATCACACGTATGATTCGTGAGCGGAATAACACTACTATTATGTCAATCGCGTCGCATGTTCGATTCGCGAGCGGGGTAATATATGCATCTATGGTTCGAGCCCTTCGACCCTCGGCAATGCACATTTATTTTTCGCGACGCTTCAGTCGTATGTGTCCGTCCTATTATATGTTGTATGATTCACTGGGAATTTGTTGTAATTGCACAAACTGGTTCATGTTAATAAGGGAATTTAGTACATTATGTGCTAGTGAAATTTGACATGCAAAGGTAAATACAACTATACTTGATGATTTATCTCTTTGTGATTTCTATGACTGTTATGCCTGCCTAGTTCCTATTAAATCATGTTATTTAGAAATGTTGACCCTAGTAAGTATCACATCTACCTCTCATCACTACCTCTTCGAGGTTAAGTGGGATACTCACTGGGTACATATCTGTTTATGTACTCATGCTGCAGTTCTGTACTTAATTGTACAGGTTCTGAGGCTGGTGCATCTGGTTATCAGACCGGATCTCGATTCTGATCTCAGTTGGACCCGACTTCACGGTGAGCTGCTTCTCCTGACGATCCTCGGCGGCACCTTGGAGTTTTCTTTTGCTTATTTCCCGTCTATTCCTTTCAGACAATGAGATTGTATATTATGTTTTGTATATTCTGTTAGTATGCCCGTAGACTTGTGACACTAGTTCCTGGCATTGACGTAGTTGTTATTTTGGTTTGCGGGCCTGTATATATATACATATTGGCTCATTCCTTATCATGACTATTTTGATTAAAACTGGATAATTTTCCTTGTCAAATCATGTTTTAACTTTTAAAAACTGAGTATATTTTAAAGTGTTTAAACCAATAAGAAGGAACCTTTAGTAAATTGAGAGTCGGCTTGCCTGAACCCGCTGTTGGGCGCCATCACGACCTCAGTTAGGATTTTGGGTCGTGACAACATGGTATCAGAGCACTAGGTTCACGTAGGTCTCAAAAGTCACGGGCAAACCTAGTAGAGTCTTGCGAATCGACATGGAGACGTCTGTACTTATCTTCGGGAGGCTATAGGGTGTTAGGAAAACCTCTCCTTATTTTTATTCTATCGTGCAGCCAATGGTTTACTAAATTTTGTTCTACTATTCACTCACAGATGGTGAGGACGTGTACATCCGATGTTCCAGATCCGGGAGGGGCCGCTACCCCCATTGTTCGCGACCGTGGCATAGGACGGGGGAAGGCACCAGCCCGAGGCAGGGGACGAGGGTGTCCCCGAGCTATTCCAGTCGTACCACCAGAGGACCCCACTATAGAGGAGCAGGGTGAGGTGCCCCCAGTAGGTCCTACTCCAGTAGACTTTATGACGGCGCCAGGACTCCAGGAGATCATGGTCCGTATGATGCGATTCATGGACACTATGTCCCAGGCTGGTTTATTTCCAGTGGATCCCGCCACATCTCAGGCAGGAGGGGGAGCCCATACCCCTACTGCCCAGGCTGCAGGCCAGACAACATCACTTCATCATACCCCGGGTACACTGCCCGTGGGTGGAGCCCAGCCAGTAACAACATCACCTGAGCTCAGACCAGCTGCTGACGGCGATCCGCAGAAGTTACTGGATAGATGGACCCGATTGCACCCTCCCATCTTCGGGGGTGGAGAAGGGCGAGGATGCCCAAGATATTATTGATAGGGGAAGGGACAGACTGCACAACATGAGGATACTGGAGTCCCATGGAGTGGATTTCACTACTTTCCAGCTTGAGGGCAGGGCCCGCAGATGGTGGTAGTCCTACATCCTGGGTAGGCCAGCAGGATCCCCTACCATCACTTGGGAACAGTTCACTCAACTGTTCCTGGACAAGTATATTCCACCCTCCGAGAGGGAAGAGCTGCGGTATCAGTTTGAGCAGCTGGAGCAGGGGAAGATATCCGTGACAGATTATGAGGCCAGGTTTTCTGAGTTGTCCCGTCATGCCCTTATGATATTGCCTACTGATGCTGAGAGAGTGCAGAGATTTGTAGAAGGGCTGCACTCAGGTATGAGGGCCAACATGGCTCGAGAGGTGGATATGGGGATTCCCTATCAGCTTGTGGTCGAGATAGCTCGTCGGATTGATGTATATCGTTCGAGAGGCAAAGAGCAGGGTCAGCAGGATAAGAGGGCTAGATTTTCAGGAGATTTTAGAGGTGACCCAGCCAGGGGTAGAGGTCAGTTCGGTAGAGGCCAGTCTAGCATGCCTCCATATTCAGCTTCTCCACCACCTCCCCGTGGTGCTCCAGTGAGGTCCTATTTCAGCGCCATGCCAGAGAGTTCCTACAGCCCACCAGCCATTCAGGGTTCCTCAGGTGGGTATTCCGATCATCAGGGGTCTTTTATTCCTTACTTTAGTGTCATGCCGGAGAGTTCTCACGGTCCCCTAGCTGTCCAGGGTTTTTCTTCAGGGCAACATGCCATGCCACCAGCCAGATGTTATGAGTATGGGGACCGGGTCCATAAGAGGAGGACTTGCCCCAGGCTTCGGGGCAAGGCCGTTCAGTAGAGCTATCAGCCTACATTTCCAGCACCGGCGGTTCGTCTACCCAGAGGTGGAGGGCAGACTGGTAGAGGTCGTCCCAGAGGTAGAGGCCAGGCAGGGGGAGCTTTTTCAGCCCCTATTCATGCCAGCGGAGGTCAGCCAGCTCCTGTTCATTCTGGCGGGGCTCCGTCTTCCGATGCTCCAGCTAGATTTTATGCTATCCCGGCCAGATCAGATGCAGCAGCCTCAGATGCTGTGATCACATGTACTATTAAAGTATGTGGTAGAGAGGCATCCGTGTTATTTGATCCATGATCCACTTATTCCTATGCTTCAGTCTTATTTGCTCATTTCATGGATGTCCCTCGTGAGTCCCTGGGTTCTCCTATTTATGTGTCCACTCCCATGGGTGATTCTGTGGTTGTATACTGGATTTGTTGGTCCTGTGTGATTTCATTTTATGGATTCGAGACTCGAGCAGATCTCTTATTGCTCGACATGATTGATTTTGAGGTTATTTTGGGCATGGATTGGCTATCTCCTTATCATGTCGTGCTAGATTGCCATGCCAAGACAATTACTCTAGCCATGCCCAAGTCACCTAGGCTAGAGTGGAGAGGTTCCTTAGTTAGTACAACCAGCCGGGTTATTTTATTCTTGAAGGCTCGACATATGGTCGAGAAGGGTTGTCTGGCCTATTTTGCTTATGTGCGGGACACCACTGCCGAATCTCCGATGATTGATTCAGTGCCAGTGGTTCGAGAGTTTGTTGATGTATTTCCTTCGGATCTTTCGGGCATGCCTCCGGATCGTGATATTGACTTCTGCATTGACTTAGCTTCAGACACCCAACCTATATCTATTCCTCCGTACCGTATGGCTCCTAAAGAGTTGTAGGAGTTGAAGGGGCAACTTGAGGAGTTGTTAGCTAAGGGGTTCATCAGGTCGAGTGTATCGCCTTGGGGTGCTCCAGTTCTATTTGTAAAGAAGAAGGATGGGTCTATGCGGATGTGTATTGATTACCGCCAGTTGAACAGAGTTACCATTAAGAACAAGTATCCTTTGCCGCGCATCGATGATTTGTTTGACCAGTTGCAGGGTGCTCAGGTGTTTTCTAAGATTGATTTGAGATCGGGGTATCATCAATTGAGGATTCGGGCTTTAGATGTTCTGAAGACTGCTTTTCGTACGAGATATGGCCATTATGAGTTCCTGGTGATGTCCTTCTGTTTGACTAATGATCCATCGACATTCATGGACTTGATGAATAGGGTGTTCAGGCCGTATATTGATTCCTTTGTCATTGTCTTCATTGATGAAATGTTGATTTACTCACGTCGTCTGGGGGAGCACAAACATCATTTGAGAGTTGTGCTCCAAACTTTGCAAGAACAAAAGCTATATTCTAAGTTCTCCAAGTATGAGTTCTGGTTGGATTCCGTGGCATTCTTGGGGCATGTGGTATCCGGAGAGGGTATCAAGGTTGATCCTCAGAAGATTGAGGCGGTTTAGAGTTGGTCGCGTCCTACTTCAGCTACAGAGATTAGGAGCTTCTTGGGCCTAGCAGGCTATTATCGCCGATTTGTGGAGGTGTTCTCTTCTATTGCAGCTCCATGACTAGATTGACTCAGAAGAATGCCCCGTTTCGATGTTCTAATGAGTGTGAGGATAGATTTCAGAAGCTCAAGACAACATTGACCTCAGCACCAGTTCTAGTATTGCCTTCCGGTTCTGGGATGTATACAATATATTGCGACACATCACGCGTTGGATTGGGGTGTGTATTGATGCAGTAGGGGAGAGTTATTTTCTTATGCTTCGCGCCAGCTGAAGGTTCATGAGAAGAATTACCATGTGCATGATTTGGAGTTGGCGACAATTGTTCATGCTCTTAAGATTTGGAGGCACTACTTGTATGGAGTGTCCTGTGAGGTTTATACAGACCACCGTAGCTTGCAGCACTTGTTCAAGCAGAGGGATCTTAATTTGAGGCAGCGCAGATGGCTTGAGTTGTTGAAGGATTATGATATCACCATTCTTTATCACCCGGGAAAGGCAAATGTGGTAGCAGATGCTTTGAGCAGGAAGGCGGAGAGTATGGGTAGCTTGGATTATACCGCAGTAGAGGAGAGACCTCTAGCCTTGGACATTCAGTCCTTGGCTAATCACCTGGTGAGGTTAGACCTTTCATAGCCTCGTCGAGTTCTTGCACATGTGGTTTCTCAGTCTTCGTTATTGGGGGAGATTAAGGTTCGACAGAGTGTTTGGCTGAGCTACGAGAGACAGTGGTTTAGGGCAGGGCTAAGGAGATTATTATTGGCAAAGATGGTGTTCTGAGACTTCAGGGCCACTTATGTGTTCCTAAGGTTGATGGCTCGAGGGAGAGGATTCTAGAGGAGGCACACAGTTCTCGGTATTCTGTTCATCCTGGTGCTACGAAGATGTATCGTGATTTGAAGCAGCATTTTTGGTGGAGGCGAATGAAGAAGGACATTGTGGAGTATGTTGTTAGGTGTCTTAATTGCCAGCAGGTGAAGTATGAGCACCAGAGGCCAGGAGGCCTACTTCAGCAGATGCCCATTCCTGAGTGGAAATGGGAGCACATCACTATGGACTTCGTGGTTGGGTTGCCTCGGACTTTGCGGAAGGTTGACGCGGTTTGGGTCATTGTGGATAGATTGACCAAATCGGTGCATTTCATTCCAGTAGCTACTACTTATACTTCTGAGAGGTTGGCCCAGATCTACATTCAGGAGATAGTCTGGTTGCATGGTGTGCCGGTGTCCATTATATCAGATCGACGTCTTCAGTTCACATCGCACTTCTGGAGATCATTACATAGTGAGATGGGTACCCAGATAGACCTCAGCAAAACATTTCATCCTCAGACTGATGGTCAGTCGGAGCGTACAGTTCAGATATTGGAGGACATGCTCACGACATGTGTGATTGACTTTTGAGGTCAGTGGGACCAGTTCTTGCCTTTGGCCGAGTTTGCTTACAATAATAGTTATCAGTCCAGCATTAAGATGGCATCATTTGAGGCTTTGTATGGTCGACGATGTCATTCTCCTATTGGGTGGTTTGAGCTTGGCGAGGCTAAGTTATATGGCACCGACCTGGTGAGGGATGCTTTAGAGAAAGTGAAGTTGATTCAGGAGAGGCTCCGCACAGCACAGTCCAGATAGAAGAGTTACGCGGATCAGAAGGCGCGTGATGTATCATTTTTGGAGGGAGATAGGGTCCTGTTGAAAGTCTCGCCTATGAGGGTATTATGAGGTTTGGGAAGAAGGGGAAGCTGAGCCCGAGGTTTATAGGTCCCTTTGAGGTGTTGAGGCGAGTTGGGGAGGTTGCTTATGAGCTAGCCTTACCTCCCAGTTTAGCAGGAGTTCATCCAGTTTTTCATGTATCCATGCTCCGGAAGTACCACGCCGATTTCTCTCATGTGGTTGATTTCAGCACTATTCAGTTGGATGAGAGGTTGGGCTANNNNCCTCAACTGGCGGTCCCTTTGAGGTGTTGAGGCGAGTTGGGGAGGTTGCTTATGAGCTAGCCTTACCTCCCAGTTTAGCAGGAGTTCATCCAGTTTTTCATGTATCCATGCTCCGGAAGTACCACGCCGATTTCTCTCATGTGGTTGATTTCAGCACTATTCAGTTGGATGAGAGGTTGGGCTACGAAGAGGAGCCAATTGCTATTATTGATAGACAGGACCGCCAGTTGAGGTCCAAGAGAGTTTCTGCTGTAAAGGTCAAGTGGAAGGGCCAACCAGTCGACGAGGCGACTTGGGAGTCCGAGGAGGACATGCGGAGCAGATACCCACACTTATTCAGCACTCCAGGTATGATTCTAGACCCGTTCGAGGACGAACACTTGTTTAAGAGGTGGAGAATGTAACGACCCGGCCAGTCATTTTGCATTATCGGATCCCGTTCCCCTAAATAAAACTTCCCATAGCAGCTTATTATGATTTATGACTTGCGGGGACTGGTGGTCCGGGATTCGGAGGTGTTTAGAGTACTATAGGGACATTTGGTTCCTTAAAAGTTTGACTACAGTCAACATTTTTAGTAAACGACCTCGGAATCAAGTTTCGACAATTTCGGTAGCTTCGTATGATGATTTCGGACCTGGGCGTATGTCCGGAATGGGTTTCTGATGACCTGGGAGCTTTTCGATGCCCAATATTGAATTAAGAGTTCCTTAAGTTCCTATTATGGTTTGGGACTTGTTTTTTGCGATATCGAGGTCCGAATGGAATTCTGAGACCGGGAATAGTTCTGTTATGTCATTTATGACTTGCTTGCAAAATTTGGTGTCATTCCAAGTAGTATAGATCGTTTCGGCATGTTGTTAGCGAAGTCTAGAAAACTTAAAGTTCCTAAGTTTGGTTCTAGGGGTTTTGAGGTGTGATCTTGAATTTTAGCATTTTTTGGGTGTTCCGAAGGCTCGGGCGAGTCCATATTATGATTTGGTACTCGTAGGTATATTTGGCCGGGGGCTCGGGTGGGCCCAGATGTCTACCGGACACCACACGAGGCCAAAAACCAGCTACAATAGCTGCTGGTAAACCTGTTCTGGTGTGACCGCAGGTGCGGTTGCCCAGTCGCAGGTGCAGGACCGCTCCTACGGTCCCACCCTTGTAGGTGCGACCCCCAGTGGTCAGGCCAATTCTCGCAGGTGCGGACAAAATTTCACAGTAGTGGAGACCGCAGGCTCCGTAGGTGCGGGCCCAGGCCCTCTAGTCCATTTCCGCAGGTGTGAGCCTTTGCTCGCAGGTGCGAGACCGCAGGTGCGGTCCTCGAGCCGCAGGTGCAGAAACGATGTTCAGACAGTATGTTTTTATACACGGGAATTTACTCATTTCTCTTATCTTCTTCTTCTTCTTCTTCTTCTTCTTCTTCTTCTTCCTTAGGGCGATTTCCACCATTTTAGAGGGGCAAACGACCTGGCTATTGAAGGTAAGTAAATTCTACTCTAATATTAGCCTCATGTATGGAATACTAGATTTATTAACCACCTAAATTAGTGAAAATTCAAGAATGGGGTAGTAACCTAGGCTTTCGATAATTTGAGAATTTAGTGAATTGGCGATGAAATCAAGTAGAAATTGTATATTAATGACCCTTAGGCTATGGGTTAGTGTTTCCTTTGGGAATTTTTAGAATCCGAGCATGTGGGCCCGAGGTTGGATTTTGGAATTTCTTCAAGAATGGGAAATTTACTAAATCAGTAGGAGAATTTCCATATCTTGAGCATAAATTAATGAACTTGTATAACATTTGGCTAGCTTCGAGTCCTCGAATGTAGAGTTCGGAGTTTCAGGCGCGTTCTTGGTCTGGGGAGTAGGTTCGACACGAGGTGAGTCTCCTTTCTAACCTTGTAATGGGGAGTTGTCCCCATAGGTGATTATAAAAAATTGCATGTCCTTAATTGCGGGGGCTACGCACGCACGAAGTGACGAGAGTCCGTGCGTAGCTACTACTATGTTATGTTGGGTAGTTCTAGGACTCACGAGCATGCTTATATGTGCCTTATATGTATTCCTAAATGTATTTTGAATTGCTTGTTATCCTTTATTTGGCATGAATATATTAGGAAGTTGTGGTCCATGATATATATTGCTTAGGTTCTTGCCTTAAAGAATAATTTCTGATAATTCCCTAAAAATTGATAATTTTATGTATGTATGCGGAACCACATCACACGTATGATTCGTGAGCGGAATAGCACCACATCCTCAGAGGCACCTTGGAGTTTTCTTTTGCTTATTTCCCGTCTATTCCTTTCAGACAGTGGGATTGTATATTATGTTTTTTATATTCTGTTAGTATGCCCATAGACTTGTGACACTAGTTCCTGGCACACACGTAGTTGTTATTTTGGTTTGCGGGCTTGTATATATATACATATTGTCTCATTTCTTATCATGACTATTTTGATTAAAACTGGCTAATTTTCCTAGTCAAATCATGTTTTAACTTTTAAAAACTGAGTATATTTTAAAGGGTTTAAACTAATAAGAAGGAACCTTTAGTAAATTGAGAGTCGGCTTGCCTGACCCTGCTGTTGGGTGCCATCACGACCTCAGTTAGGATTTTGGGTCGTGACAAGTATGTTCAATTCATGTAGATTTTTGTTTATTTTTCTCAATTTTTGTTTTTGTTTTCTTTGTTTAGTTTAGTTAATTTTAGGCCTAAAAATATCAACTTTCCTTAATTTTTGCTTCAAAATCATGTGGGTAGTTTCATACATGCTCATTAAGAACTGGGTAGACCACTAATCTTGTCAATTTGTGCACACCATGCGTAATATATGAAAATTTTGCATGAACCCTAAGTCCAGTGCGGACACTATTCGAATTGTGCGGACGCACACATTTTTGTGCAGTTCGCATAACTGGAAAATAGGGTATTCGAAGTGTGCGGACCGCACTCAAAATTTGGTGGTCCGTAGAAAAAGTATGCGGCAACATAATGTGTGCGACCACACTCTTAACTTCAAGGAATCAGTAATTGCAGGTTTGGACTTATGCGGCCGCACTCAAAATTATGTGTCCCCCACTTAAGGACATGCGACCTCATTCACATTTATGCGGTCCGCACTACAGGTTGTGTGGCCGCACTTCAAAATTGTGATGTTCTCACTAGCCAGTCTGCGGCCGCACTCAGAATTTTGCGGTCCGCACTGTCTCAGCAATGACTGCTTGTCTGCAATTGTTCTTCAACTATTTTTCTTGCTTTGAATTCAACAGACATATGTAACTTGTATTCCATACAATGGTTAGATCACGTGGTCGAGGAGATACATCAAAGGGGAGAGGTGAATCCTCCCGAGGCAGAGGTAAAGGCACTCACCCTCTAGGAGTGCAGTTCAAGCCCATTACTAAAAAGCAGACCACGGGTAAAGGAAGGGCATAAGATCCCTCAGAATCTAGATCTGATGAAACATCGAGAGAAGACTCTGAGGATCATTCTATGGAAGTCCAACCTGAGCCCCAGTCCCAACCACCACAACCCACTAGATGCTATCAATTGTGCAATGAGCCTCTAAACAGTTCTTCTACTGATTCTGTTGCAGAAATCCAGGGTTCCGAGCCCTCCTCTTCAACTACTCCTCCGACACCTATTGATGAAGAAGATGATGTCCCGGATGACGGTATAGGGGGAGACACTCAAGTGGGTGGTCTTGAAAGGACAAAGAAGAGGGAAATGTGGGAGGATAGATTCAATAGCTTGACGACATTTAATAGATTCTGGGAGTTATGGCCAAAAAGGTCTCTCACACTTGAGCGACAATTCTTGATGAAGGATTTGGATGTTCATAACCCAAAATGTCCTTAGGAAGTTCCAAGAGCACAAGGGGTGGAAGTGGTTCACTCACCCGGTCTTAGATGCAAATGAGCACGTGGTCAGAGAGTTCTATGCCAACGTAGCTCACATCAAGGCGGGAACAAAAGTGACGAAAGTGAGGAGTTTGAAAGTTCATTTTGACGCCTTTGCTTTGAACGATTATGTGGGTTTTGAACAAGTGGAAGCGGTCCAGTACTTGTAGAAGTTAGCTTTGGATGAAGCAGCTTGCCCTTGGCTAGCTGAGATTTTGACTGCCCCAGGACCACCACCACCATGGATCACAGAAGGAGTTCCTATCCTCCGGGCCACGCTCAATTTTGAAGCTAAAGGGTGGCAAACCTTTGTTTGTAACAGGATTGATCCGAGCTTGAATGATAACAACCTCCCACTTCACCGAGCAGTTCTGGTGGCTTCTATTTTGGTGGGGTATCCGATCAATGTGGGTGCCATCATGTCAACCAAAATCACATTGACGGTCTACAAGAATGAAGAGTCTTACCCTTTTTCGAACACCCTCACATAGTACGTCAATGATGCAAAGGTGGAGCCAAGTCCATATGACACAAAGGTAAAAGCTAAGAGGCCTTTTTCTTGGTATCACTTGCAGGGTGCGGACAACCTAAAGTTCAAGGGGAAGGACACTACCACAGTTGGCCAGTCTGACGAGCTAGTAGTGGTAGGTTAAGAGGCTGTTGCTGAGCCATCTATAGCTCCCATGCCTTCCACAGCAACTGGATCTTCCACCGAGACAGTGCCACCACCTTCATCCTCTAGGCCAGCCAGTTCAGTTACAGTGCCATCCTCATCCACCTATCCTCTCACTACATTGCGAGTATCCTAGAATTTGGTAAGCCTCAACAACTGGATGTAGACAACCACTTCTAAGCTGTCTGATATATCCAGTACTATTGCAGTGCAATCCTCTACTCTAGCAGTGTCACAAGTACCTCCGTTAGTGGAGAAAACATTGAAGAAGATTCTGGACAACCAGAAAACTATTATAGACACTCTAGTAGCTCAGGGGTGCCATTGAGGAGTTGCCAAGCAAGTAAAGAAGATGAGAAAGCCCCTGGCTTCGAAGAAGACAGTGGAAAGATTGAGACAAGAGGTGAAGAAGTTAGCGGAAGTAGGTGACTTGCCCTTTGACTTACTGATGGAGTCAGGTCCATCAGTACCAGCTGATCCAGCAGCACCATCAGTAGAGGCATCAGCTGGCCAGCCTGATGAGCTAGATCTCACTGCCCCTACTGCTGAGTAGATATTTCAGCTGCTCACCAACCCTGTGGTCCCTCAGCCCGGAGATGATGATATACAATTAGAGGAGACCGAGGGTGGTGATGCTGCCAGTCACCTCGAGACCACGTAGGGAAGTTTTCTTTACTCTCTACCCTATTATGTTTTGATTTTTCTAAGCATTAAGGACAAGGCTTGTTCTTTTTCTGGGGGAGTGGTCTATTTTGATATTTTGGATGATTTGAATGACTGTTTATGGCATTTGATTACATGTTCGGCCTGTAATAACTTATAATCCTTTTCTTTTATATTTATTCTCTCCCTCATTATGTATATAATTATCCCTCTTGCATATATTCATTTGCTTTACCTTTAGTAGTTTATTTCATAGCTTCTTCATTTTGCTTTCTTAATAGTATAGCTTCTTAATTACTGTATTAGCTTCTTTTTAAGTTGTTAGCTTCTTCTTATGTTTTAGTGAACAATAAGCATTTGATTTTCTTAATGCCACGATTCTTTCCAAAGGTGGGTCTTGTGTGAACTGGGTGGCTCTTCCCAATGATGGATGGCGTGATAACCTTCTTACAGGATTGAGTCAGTTTTTGATGTTTAGGTAGAAACAAGTAGTGTTAATGAATAATTATGGGCCGAGCATGTTTCACTTGGTACCAAAACGCTTAACTATGCGCTTATGGTTAAAAATAAGTTTTTGCAAAGAAATAGCTCTAGTTAGTGACATTGTGACTCTTGTGTTGACTTAGGCAATCGTCGGGTGGTTTAGTTGAACCATTAGCGAGTTACAATCTTGAATGCGGTTGTTGTGGGCCCTCGAATCCTTTCTCTTTAATGATCCAGTTGTGTGAAAGGTGAAAGGTGTTGTATTTAGTTTGAACATTAACCAAATTATGTTGTTTATTCTATATCATTTTACTTTCTTTGCCATAATATTATGTTGGGCCCGGGCATAGCACGAGGTTCCCCCTACTAGTATATCCAACATTTTCCACTTGAACCCTTCAGTGTTGGCTTGTATTTTCAAAATACTATGTGTGAAGCCCATACGCGATGACGTGACAACAATAACAAATGATGCAAAGCCATGTTGTTTTTAGTTAAAGAATATGGAAGAAGAAAAACACAAAACTGGAATGTAGGATCCAAACGGGAAAAGAATTTAATTTGAAAGATCTCCTTTTATTTTATGATTAAATAACTCTGTGCCTTCTTCATAATGGAAAATGCCGCTCATTTTGTTGTGCTGGCCATGTTTTGATAACCAATGAATTTATTCTATTTCTCTATTCGTAGAAGTTGCATTGAAGATTTTTGTTTACCCGTAAAACAATACAATTTAATTTTTTATGTGGTTAATAGAAAAGTGAATTGATTTGATCCAAAAAATGATAAAGAGATAAAATAAATACTAAGATTAATAATTGAAATCGAAAGAGATGACAAGTCTGGCTCCGATCGCAATGACTCCAAGAACAAAAGTGAAAGAAATAATAAAGAGTAAGTAAAGGTGTTTAATAGCGAGTAAAACTAAAATACAACATATATTTGCAAAGTATTATGTGTCTTACAATGGTTGATGAGCCTACTATTTATAACTTTACCTAGGGAAACAAGATCCTAGGATCAAGCTCATCTTAAATGATAATAAAAGAGTCATTGATGAGCACGTAATGGCAGGCCATGAATGCAAATATTCTCTGCAACAGTCGCTCATTTAATGTCAGAAAATTTTCCCTGATTGAGGGCTATTCGATGGCAAATACTTGATCTTCTCTCGTTGACCATGCTCCCTTTGGGATTTACCCAATGGCAGTTGAGTTTGTTGCATCCGGTATTGGTCGTTTCTTGACTTGAATTATACCTATCTTCGGTTCTATGTGTCATGCTACCATTTGACCATTTATTATAAATCAATTTTACCCCTACAGATAGTCCCTCATCTTTCCGATGACATATTTTGTGTTATGGGAAAGTTGGTGAAGATTTCTTTCTTGGCAGAATAGTTCATGAACAAGAACTGACACTTGAAAGGACATACGTCTTCTCGCATTTAATACCTCGAACATGTGTTGCACCATGATTCAGAAAATATTTTTGTTGGTTTTCAAGGTAATCATGAACACAATATTTGTCGTCTACAACTTCCCTTGTACTCATTATTTTCACTTATTTACTTTCTAAATTTTCATAAGCCTTTCTTCCTCCTCGCATCTTGTTTAGAAAATTTTACACCTTCTTCAACTCTCTAAGAAAAAGTTTTACTGACCCTTTATTCCCATGGCTTCTTTCACTGCACTCTTTGGAAACTTTGGTCTTCTCTCCAATGGAGGCCCAAAGAAAAAAAGGACAAATAAACTGCTGTCGATTCTGAACCTCCCACTGTAAGCACCATCATACCGAAACATCTCAATACTACTAACGACTTCCAAGAGAAGGCCACCTCTGCATCTTCGCGAACGAGGCATGTTAGTAGGTATCCCTCTTCCATTCACCCTTCTAGTATCCCAACCGTGAAGGAGGACTGCAACTTCCCCAATCTTGATATCCTCGTCCCGGATATGATATAGCGGGTTACCTTCACTAAGATGGGTTTTACGTATGTCTATACGCATCCCTTTACCTTGGGTCCATTCTCCTTAGGGTTGAATGAAGGGCTCGACCCCATAATTTTGGAGGTTTGCCGCCAATATCAGTTCTTCTTAGCACAAGTAGGCCCATCTATATGGCGAATGGTGGCTTGTCTTCGCCAACTGTGCATGGAGATCGGGGAAACCCTAACTCTTGCACACATGATGAATCTTTACTCTCCCAAAGTTTTTCGTGGGGAGTAATTAACTTCAGCAAAAGTGGCCACCATGCTCTTCTCACCAGCGTAGATGATGACAGTGATCATGGGTGGATGGAGTGATTCGCCATCATCGCTATCAGGGGAATCATCCCGGCCACAACTCTGTCTTTTCTTGAGTCGTGGAATCGCTTTCATAAGTTGTCGATTTAGTTATTTACTTCCTTCGTGAAAAAATTGTTTCACATTGTTGCTGATCTTCTTGTCACATATGTTCCAGTACACGATAGTAACTACCATGGGTTCAAAATTTTTTAAAAATCACAACACTAGAATTCCGCTGCTAGAAGGAAATATCCCTCTAATATGGGCGGAAGGACAAAAGTCATGGTAAACTGAGTCTTTATTCCTTTTATCTTTGTACGAATATAGGTAACTTCATGAAAAATTTGCTAACTCCATTTTTTGCTTGATTCAGGACTTCCGCAGGGTTCTATCACCTGTCTTGAGGTCGACGTTTTAGCTGACCCCAAAGAGGCCAAGAGGATGTTGCAAAGTGTCATTGCTTGAAGCAGTGACTGCAGATCTGCTTCCGGTGAAGGTGCCTCCTCTCAGAGTCTCCAGTCATATAACAAGCAACCAAAAAGGCGACACTCTTCCTTGGCTGGGACTCAAAAGAAAAAGATTCCAACACGGTGTCGAGGGGGAGAGATGCCAGTACAGAGAATTGTTTGCTTGATTGAAAGTTTGATTGCTTGATCCCCCTTAATAATGTTTATAAAAATAAATCAAAGTTATAGGAGTTGACATAACTAAGCTAGAGAGATATAATGGAAATGCAGGAGTTAAAACTACTCTATATTTACAATAAAAAATGACTTAGATTTCTACAAGGTTTAAGCAGGCCCGTCGGTGCCAACCTTGTCTTTAATATCAAAGTCTGTGTGTGCGGCGATGCTGGCATCTTCCTGCAGCTGGGCGCTGATGAGGGCTATCGTTGGAGCGACATAGACACATGAGAGCTTGTCACTTAGCGCGGCCAAGACCACATGGCCGTCTATGGTGCTAGTCGTTGGGAGGCTTGCCAGGACGCCATGGGGCGCGTCCAAGGGGTCATGGGGCATGGCTGGAAAGCCGCCCATGACATTCTGCACCACCTGAGTTGGACACTGATCCACGTCTGATTCACACTCATTAGTGAGTGAAAACGGTCATTGGAAGAATAGTACCCAACAAGATTCGGGGCCGATTTCCACATGAAGTTTAATATGGGTTTTAGGGTGTACACTTGATGAGAGTACAAGAAATAGCTCAATTGCACTTCCAACACAGAGTTTTTGTTTTTTACTTCTAAAATTAACACTAACAAGATTAAACTAGGTAGAAGAAACTAGAAAGCAAGTAATTGCTTTTGATTTTTTTTTATCAAATGTGGAAAAGCCACGTTACTGCTTGTTTTAGTGACATGAGTGTATTATAAATCTCAACTATAAATTACTCACTCAATACATCTCGGTTATAGAGTGATTTTACCCGAATTGGCTTTCTTGAATCGAGTTTTCCCTATCTCTAGTTCAAACCCTTTAATTAGACAAGTCAAAACGTTAACTAGCCCAATTTATTGTTAGCCAAGTGTTCCTAGACTAAGTCTCTCTTTCTCAAGTAAGAACCAAGTGAAATAAACATGAATAAATATTTGCAACAATTAATTCTGAAAATAATGCATGAACATGCTAAATAATAAACACTCAATTATAAACAAACATTAAATTAATGACCTATAAGGTTTACACACTAGGGTTAGGTCACAACCTAGAGAAAATCTAGCTACTCATACTAGATATTAAAGAAAACAAAGAAGAATAACTAGTTAAAGTCATAAAATAAGATTAAATTGATAAACTAATAATTCTTCACCCAAAATAGTCACTAATTACCCAAAACAGTAAAATTTAACGGCTACAACTCAAAATATTACAAAATTTTCCCTAAAAAGTGTTTCTTATCTATTTATAGTGGCCTGAAATTCGCTGACAAAAATGCCCTTCAGGAGGTTCTGCGGTCGCATAATTACTTGTGCAGTCCGTACTTTGCTTGGATTTTGCAAGTGGAGAGATTCTGCAGCCGCACAATTCCGTCTGAGGCTGCATTTCAGCTTCTGCGACCATAAAATTCCATCTGCGGTTGCACATTTGTTGCACCCTGTTCGTCCCAAGGTGATGTATAATGAATATGAAATTTTTTAATCATGATTTATATGAGTTTAAAGTCATAATATGACTATATATGATGTTTGGAAATAAAATATAAAGTTTGAAAAAAATCTGATTTAAGTTGCAGAAAAACCTTATAAGGATTTGCCTTGTAATGAAGCTTTTTGAGAAATATATTTCGTGTGTTATATGGGGTATTTTTAGGACATAGTATATACCAAATTGAATTTCTTGGAATGTATTTTCCAATGCTTTTAACTGTTTGTTCATACGAAATCCATATAAAAAGATATAAGCGTTGGAAGAAGGGCCAATTCTAGGGTGCCAAGATAGAACCTCTTGACTTTTCAAAATTGGATATGTATATATATATATATATATATATATATATATATATATATATATATATATATATATATATATATATATATATATATATAGCAGTTGGAGGGAGAACTCTGAATATCATTAGCGCTTACGCCGCAAACAGACTTGGACGAGGAGGTTAAGATGTGCTTCTGGGAGGCGCTGGATGAAGTGGTGCGGGCTATTCCGTCTACGGAGAAGCTATTCATAGGAGGGATTTCAATGGTCATATTGGGTTGTCTACTGGTGGCTATGGTGAGGTACACGGTGGCTTCGGCTTTGGTGATAGGAACGGGGGTGGTACCTCACTGTTAGATTTTGCTAGAGCTTTTGAGTTGGTGATGGTGAACTCTTTGTTTCCGAAAAGGGAGGAACATTTTGTTACTTTCCAGAGTATGGTGTCTAGGACCCAGATTGACTATCTCCTCCTCAGGAGGTGTGATAGGGGGTTGTGTGAGTATTGCAAGGTGATACCGAGTAATAACCTCGCAACTCAACATAGGCTCCTGATGATGGACGTCAGCATCTTGATGAAGAGGAAAAAGAGGTTTGTGCGGGGTCAGTCGAGGATCAGGTGGGGAGCTTTGTCTAAGGATAATGCGCAGGAGTTGGAGGGGCGGCTGACGAATATGGATGCCTGGAAGAGTGGTGGGGACGCTAACTCTATGTGGACGGTGACGATGAACTGTATAAGGGAGGAAACAAGAGAGGTGTTGGGAGTTTCGAAAGGTTACTCTGTCGGGCACCGAGGCGACTGGTGGTGGAATGACGTGGTCCAAGGTAAAGTGGAAGCCAAGAAAGCGGCTTACATTAAGTTAGTAGAGATCACCGATGAGGATCATAGGAGAGCGAATAGATAAAGATATAAGGAGGCTAGGAAGGAGGCTAAGACTGCTGCTTTTGGTTAGCTTTATGAGGAATTTGGGGGCAAAGATGGGGACAAGAAGTTATTTCGGTTGGCCAAAGCGATAGAGAAGAAGGCTCGCGAACTGGATCAAGTGAGGTGCATCAAAGACGAGGATGGTCGAGTATTGATGGAAGAGGCCCAGATTAGGCAAAGATGGCAGTCGTACTTTCATAAACTTCTGAATGAAGAGGAGGGTGGAAACATCGTGTTAGGGAAATTGGGGAACTCCGAGAGTCACCGAGACTTTAGGTATTGTAGGTGAATTAAGGTTGAGAAGGTCGTGGGTGCGATGGGTAAGATGAATCGGGGCCAAGCAACCGGACCAGACGAGATTCCAGTAGAGTTTTGGAGATATGCGGGTAGAGCAGGCTTGGATTGACTGACTGGGTTATCTAATGTTATCTTCAGGACAAAGTGGATGCCTGATGAGTGGCAGTGGAGTACAATGGTTCCGGTGTACAAGAAAAAAGGGTATATCCAGAATTGTAACAACTATAGGGGTATCAAGTTACTAAGTCATACCATGAATGTGGGAGAGGTTGGCGGAAGGGAGGATAAGGAGGGTGGTGTCTATATCAGAAAACCAGTTCGGGTTCATGCCAAGTCGTTCTACTACGGAAGCTATACACCTTATCAGGAGGTTGGTGGAACTATACATGGATAGGAAGAGGGATTTGCATATAGTGTTTATTGACCTAGAGAAGGCGTATGACAAGGTTCCTAGGGACGTCCTTTGGAGGTGTCTGGAGGTGAAAGGTGTGCCGGTGGCTTACGTTAGGGCGATAAAAGATATGTAGGATGGAGCTATAACTCGGGTTAGGACTGTGAGAGGTGACTTAGAGCCTTTTCCGGTTGTTATGGGGTTACACCAAGGATCTATGCTCAGCCCGTTCTTATTTTCTCTGGCGATGGACGTACTAACACACCATATCCAAGGAGAGGTGCCATGGTGTATGTTGTTCGCTGATGATATAGTTCTGATTGATGAGATGCGAGGCGGCGTGAATGGGATACTGGAGGTATAGAGACAGGCCCTGGAGTCTAAAAGTTTCAAGTTGAGTAGGACTAAGATGAACTATGTGGAATGTAAGTTCACCGACGTGACGGGGGAATCAGATGTGGAAGTCAGGGGATGTTACGCACCGTATTGGGGTAGGGTGGATGAAATGGAGGTTAGCGTCTGGATTCCTTTGTGACAAGAATGTGCCACCGAAACTCAAAGGTAAGTTCTATAGAGCGGTGGTTAGACTGACCATGTTATATGGAGCTGAGTGTTGGCCAGTCAAGAATTCACATATCCAGAAGATGAAAGTAGCAGAAATGAGGATGTTGAGATGGATGTGTAGACACACTAGGCTGGATAAGATTAGGAATGAAGATATTCATGAGAGGGTGGGCGTGGCTCCCACAAGATGCGGGAAGCGCAACTTAGATGGTTCGGACACGTGCGGAGGAGAAGACTAGATGCACTGGTTAGGAGGTGTGAGTGGTTGACTTTGGCAGGTATGAGAAGAGGCAGAGGGCGGCCTAAGAAGTATTGGGGCGAGGTGATCAGGCAGGACATGGCGCGACTTCAGATTTCCGAGGACATGGCTCTTGATAGGAACATGTGGAGGTCGAACATTAGGGTGGTAGGCTAGGGGGAGTCGAGAGTCCTTCCCTCTTTGTACCGGGTAGTCTGATAGAGTTTTGTTTAGGTTTGTTAGCGGTCTATATTGTGTTCACATTGTTGTTTTGCATAGTTTTGTGTTATTCTCCTTTCACTTATTCGTTGTTGTTATTTTCTTTCTGGCATCTTTTGCTGTTACATGCCTTTTCTTTTATTTCTTTTCTGATATTATTGTCTCTCTTTTTGAGTCGAGAGTCTCTGTGAAACAACCTCTCTACCCTTTTCGGGGTAAGGGTAAGGTCTGCGTACACTCTACTTTCCCCAAACCCCACTAGTGGGATTTTACTGGGTATGTATATATGTATATATATGAGTGTGTGTGTGTGTCCCTTATGTCGTCTTTTTCTTTATTTTTCCACAAACTGTGACCAAAATAAGACCATAAAATTACCCTTAAGCTCTCTACAAGGGTTTCAAAGAAGATTAACATCCAGGGTACGAAATCAAGAAGCGATAACATTAGAATGATCCCTACGACCTAAATATCGCTATATCGCCTCTCTTTTTCTTTGTATTTTGAGTTTTTAAAGGTGCTTCATAGTTAAGAAAATGCATAATTGATGTATTTTAGCTTTTATATATCAAGGAAGGTTGATAAATTTGTTTCCTAATAGTTAGAACTCACGGGACAGTGATTGGAAGCTGTAATTTTGATTTATTCCATTTGTAGTGGACTGTTTTGTAGTCCACTCGTGTTGTCCTCTTGTACTGCTGATTTATGGAATTTGGAAGGATAAAGGGCGTGGAGAAATTCCACATGTGGTAGGATAGTGGGTTGGTCACTCGTCGTTGCAGTTTCAGGCTAATTGAAAACTTGTTGATTGGGTGTGTTATGGTATATTTGGGGTTTTTGTTGTATTAAAGGTCCCGAATTGTAGTTAGATTGTTTTTGAGTTGTTGAATGTATTGTGTTGTTGTATCTCCTATAGTAGGCTCGAGGGAGCGGTAAAATCAGGGTAAATGATGCCTGTTTTTTTGTTACAGATTATGTTACTTTCATTATATAAATCAGAGAGTCATTCGTAACTTACAATAGCTTCACTGTCGTTGTTGTAGATTAAGGTGCAATGAGATGAGTTTAGCATTGTTATTGGACTGATTTCTATAAGGTATGTTAAGAATATACCTTCTTTCCTTTTGTCACGATCCGTATGACACAAACAAACTGAGCAAACCCACAACTTTCATAAATGCCTCTATTCATAGAAGTACTAGGGGTGACTATGTTATTTATTCTCCATGTGTCCTATTATTATATCATCTGTTCATGGGTCTGAGAAAAATAAGTAGGTTAATAAATTTTATCCGAAGACATATTGATCTTATGACATTCCAAGAGATCTTATTGACTTACTTCATTATGCATTGCATTCATTTATACATGTACATTAACCCATGACCAAATGATATTATATATGGATATATTATATGTATATGGGGTATGGCGAAAGGTTACAAAGTTATATACGTACCGCCACCTGATCAGTTGGTATACTGTCACGCCCCAAGACTGGGGGAGAGACCGGCACCCGGTGCCTCATCTATCCTTGAGTACCAACTTGCGACTCATGAATTCTGGACATATAAAGTCATACTTTGACCAGGGGCCACATTGCAAGACAATTTGCAAAGAAAAATATAAAACTGAATAGAGACTAACGCTGGCAAAATGTCAACATAAAACTGGGACGGTAAGGCCGTCATAACTACTATAACTGACAAGCCAACAAAATATACGTACAGGGTCTACAATCCCAACATACTGCACTACATAACCTATCCACATACATACACAAGATGTACACAAAACTTCTAGACCCGGCAACTCCGAAGGACGGGGAGCTGATCGATAAAGCTGAACTCGGGAAACACCTACTGAGAAGGTCTACCCGTCTGTCTGTTTGAACCTGCACGCATGAAATGCAGTGCCCCTAGGAAGGGAAGTCAGTACGAAATAATGTACCGAGTATGTAAGGCAATATACTGAAAGCTGAAACTGAACTAATAATATAATAACTGAAAGCAACTGGAGGTGAAAGTTAATCTGAAGATATGCTCACCTACTGATACTGACTCTATTATAGTAAGTAAAATAGTTGTCCGGCCTTCGCTATACATACATACATACATATATATATATATATATACATATAAATATATATATATATACATATATATATATATATATATACATATATATATATATATATATATATATATATATATATAAAACTGCTCTGTCGTAGTAGGCTCGCTCATCGGTGCTCGGCCATACTAGACTCTGTATCTCGGGCCAACTGGGCTCGCTCATAGGCGCTCGGCCACAGTAGGCTTGGTATATGACTTACCATCTGATTGGAGGTTGCCCAATAGGGGCCTGCCCGTCGATTATAGCTTGATGGTAATGACAATACCGTAATACTATATATATAAATTCTCTGCTCTCGTGACTAGAAAAAAAAAGAAATACTCAATTGAATATGAAGTCCCGATAAGGAGAATATTGTAACTTACAAAACTAGAAAAATATACGTAAATTTCGGGATATAAATTTTTCTTTATTCCTCGTTATCAAACTCATGTAATTGCGAGATCATGCCAAAATGAAGAAAGAGCTTAGACTTAACATACCTGGATTAAGGAAAAGTATGTATGATGTTCTTGGAAAAGGTTGCATCGTACTCCTTTAGAACCGCAAAATTTTACATTGCTATGATTTCAATAATTCTCGTTGGATTTTTATGTAGGAATTTAAAGAATCACGTTGCTAGTGTAAGGTTTAGAATATGATTTGAAGTGTTTTTGAGAATGAAATTTGTTGAAGGGTTATAAGAATGACTAACGTCCCCCTTTCTTATTGTAGTATTGCTTTGTATGGAAATACTTAGAATTGAAATGTCTTGTACTTAGTAGATTAGGTTGCCACCTATTTAAAATTGATCAAGAGTCATTTGGTTAAAGAGTGGATTGCTGCCATGTTGGTCTTTCCCATCTTTATTCAAATAATTCTTTAATTAAGTGGGTAATATCCCATTATCCAATAATTAACCAATTACCCGCATAATTAAGAATTATTCAAATTACTTAAAATACTACTCATTTTAACACACTTTATATATCATACCATCATGGTCATGTGGTACCTTGTATGTCACTAGTCCAAAAATACTGGGTATTATAGCTCGGACCGTATTTTATCCAAAATCGATAACCTTCAACGAAACTCATTTTCTTTAATTCGTGTACCCTTTCCTTCATGGCACTTAATTATTTCTTATTATAAATAGCATAAATATGCTAACCTCAAGATAATCTCACCCCCGAGTTTATTTCAATTAACTGAAGATGAAAATTTAACATCCGAAAAACGCGAGATGTAACATCCTTCCCCCTTTGGAAACATTCATCCTCGAATGTTTACTCTTAGATACTTTGGGAAAATTTTTCCAGAGTCTCCTCCGTACACTAGACTAAAACCACCCTACACACATCCAAAAACATGCTATATATGTTTAACCAAAGAATTAGACCCTTTGACTAAAGCTTATTTTTAAGATGAATACGGGTTACTGATAATCAAGATAGTGGGAAAAATAAATAATAAACAATATTGCAAAAATAAAAGATAGATGTTGATTGTATTCGAGAATCAGATGCCTTTACAAGCTGTATTCCCCTCCCTTATATAGGAGATTCTTATAACGTACGACTCTTGATATGGTTACTCATTAATGACTAATTATGACATTAATGAGGCGTTACAAAGGATAACGGTAATTGGGGTTCAGTTACATAACGTTCGAGTAATCAATTGTGGGTACCTGAATCTGCTCGTAGCTTTGTCTAGATTCATTCTGACCGTGCCTCTCTCCCGTTTTGATCAAGTTGAGTTTTCTGTGGCTGATAAGTTCGTGGGTTTACTGAACCGTGCCTTTTTGTACCGTATATCTTCAAGGAGTCACGTCCAGCTGTCGCATTTTCCTGTGTCTACGTGACTGGCTGAGTTGTCAAAAGCTGGCTTACGTGTGAAACTCTTTTTTACCAATACAAATAGTCCCCCCACTTATCATATATTTAACGATTAATATTTGGTAAGTGGATATTCATTTATGGCGGGAATATTTTTCCACTGCTTTTCCTTGAAGCATTGTATCCTTCTCTGCACCATAGTCGTCATTTGTCACTTCCATTTAATGCTCATACCACGTGTCCTTTTCGGATTGGTTCTGCATTTACTCAGCACCTTTTAGGGCTTTTTGCGGCTGTAACAGTCCCGAAGTGACATCTTCCATTATGACTTTTCATCATTATTTTCCTTTTTCTTCATGTTTGACGGTTGTCTTCAAGTATAAAATCATGTTTTCTTTTCTTTGCTTCCACGAAACACTTTTCTAACTTTGTCTTTGGTAAAGAACTTCCTTCTTTGCATTTGTAAACATGTCTTATTCAAACCAACCTCAAAGAGTAATAGCTATTGAAAGTCCAGTGCCTTCTTCTGCTCCGACTAACAGTCGGAGGGGTGGTAGACTTATAATTCTAGGATCCACTCCTTCGAGGGGCTCTTCTTCTTCTAAGATAGTTCCTTCTCCTTCCACTAGATCTCCAGTTTCTCCAAGATTTAGGGTTTCTCGGTCTTTGTCTAGAGGTAGAGGCGAACGCCTTCGTGAACCTGGAGTCGACGAAATTGTCCCTGCTGAGTTTATTTTCGCTAGGGATAGTCAAGTTCTTGTAGACCAATCTTCTTCTCTTGATAGTGTAAAAAGATATCCAACCCTTATAACTGAGGGTCAAATTTTCCTTGTTTGTAGGGAATGCTTTTGGAAATCTGACTTTCTTGTCTATATTCCGAATAGTAATCAAAGAATAACATCTTATAAGATGGGATATTCTTTTGTTTATACTTATCCTTTCACTTTAGGGTTTAGACCCCCCATTGACCAGTTATAATTGAGTTTAGCCGTTTTTTCAATATCTGCTTAGGAAAAGTTGGCCCGCTTGTGTGGCGAGTTATCGCATGCCTTAGGAGTTTGGCTTCTTTAGCCTCGGTTCCTTTTACCTTCAACCATCTTATTCACCTCTACTCTCCTACCTTATTTCTTGAAGGGGTTTTTACTCTGACTGCTAGAAGCAAAAGAGTGTTGGTAACCCCTTGAGATGATAAGGATAGGGGTTGATACCTCTGATATGTTGCTGTACCCACTGCTGGTTTAGTGGGTGAAGAAAATATTCCCTTCCTTGAGAAGTGGAATCACGCACGTGAGTATGCTTTAACTTGCATTTAATTTTTCTTGTTTTGACTTGAGATGTTTTATTTAACACTGTTTCTGCTTATTTTTCTTTTCTCAACAATCATGAATACTGTTGAGAATGTCTCCGGTATTCGTGATTGGGCACAAAAATTATTATCAGTTTCTCCTTCAGAAGAAAGATCTTGGAAGTACCTCGCTGGGATGTATGGTTGGCAAGTAAAGACCCACGGTAAGTGAAGATTTTGTTCTTGCTTCTTTCCTTACTGGAGTGTCTTTTTTTTTGTCGTTTAACTTTTTTCCCTTTTTAATAGGATTCTCTGCTCGTGGGGTGTCTTCTTTCTCTATCCCGAAGATGTCCTTGGATCAAGCCCAGAAAATTATTGTTGGTTCATCTTCCTCGAAGAGGAAGATTAGTGAGTCTCGTTCCATAGAGGAAGAGGAAGAGGGTGCTTTAGTGCACAGGCCACGGAGAAGGCGAATTGTTTTAGATGATGAGCCTACTGCCTCAACCTTGCCTCCCATGTCTGTGATTGAGCCCCCTGTCTTTGATGATGTTTCACATTCCCCTATTCATGGTGGTATTGATCTTGCTCCTGATGACGTCCCTTTGGCTACTGTCTTTCCTGCTTCTTTGAGAGAAGTTGTTTCATCTATTCCTTTGGCTATCTCAACTTTTGTTGCTGCTTTTTCTGTAACTTCTTCAACTCTTCAACTTTCCGTGCCTGCTTCTTTGCCCGCAGCTTCTCCAGCTCCTCAACCTTCCGTGCATGTTGCTGTTCCATCTCTGCCTACTTCCACGCCTTCCGTTAGGGAAGTAGGGTCTTTTAGCAGAGAGATGCGGTAGGTGGTAATAGAGGTTCCAGCCAAGGGAAACCTTTTCAAGAAGATCGGTGAGCCTGAAGTGTGGCTTAAGACTTTGAAGGTCCCGCTGAGAAAGCAAAGCTAGCTAGCCACGGTGCTCTTACATGGGCCAATGAGGTCGTGCATACCTCTTTGAAGGTATGGTGTAAGTTATCCTCTTTCACTTTCGTATATGAAATTTACCATATCTGACTGGTTTATTTCTTGTAGATTAACCTTATAGGCATGGAGCTTATGAAGAGGATTTCAAACACAGACCAAGAGACAAGAGAGTTGAGGCAGAAGTTGATAATTGGAAAGCACAGTATGATAGCCTAAGGATTGACATGGACGCTTTAGAAGAGTAAATGATTACCTTGAAGAGGCAGATGAGACTTATGGAAGCAGAACTAGTAGTGGAGCAGGCTTCTTGCAGTCAAGCTGACAAAGATAAGAGTGTTCTGGAGTCTTAGTTCGCGGAGCAGCTGTCCCGTGCCTCATAGGAGATTAGAGACATGAAGAACTTGCTGGGGCAGAAGGAAGAATACTCAGGCGAGCTTGTGCAATCACTCACTCGTACTCAAGAAGATCTTCGAAGGGCTTTAGACAAAGCTCAAACTTTAGAGGAGTCGATTGTTCCATTAGGGGTCGCTCATGAAACTGCGGAGGCGAAGAAAGACGGGTTGAGGGTTGAGCTTCAAGTGTGGGCACACGATTATGAAGATTTGGAAGATGTGGCTACTGTCGATGTGAGCTGGGTGTATATGAATTCTCGCCTTGAAACACTGATGGAAATGAGTCAAGAGGGTTTTGAACTTAGTGTTGAAATAGCCAAAACTAAGGAAGCCATGGAGAAGGCTCAATAAGGTCATAACCTCTCTTCACCTGATGGTGAGATTCCATCCGCTCATGCCTCTTCATCCTCATTTGCTCCCGCTCCTTCTACCTCTGAAGTCAACCCCTCTCTTGAAAAGATCTAGTTGGTTTAACCCTTTTTTCTTTTTCTTTGTATCAATTGGTGGTTACCCCCAGTCCCATCGGGGGTAAATTTGGATTTCCTTTAAGTCCCCAAATGACAACTTAGGGGCACCACAATGTAAATATAAAAATCTTATACGGCTAAGTATAAGTTAATACTTAGTTTTAGCCGTTTTTAATATATAAATGTTAGTTCGACTTTTGTTGAGTTTCTGTTTCACTCTTTAAGTCTTTTGCATGCTTTATTTTTTGAGGTTTTAGTTTTACCTTCGAGTTTTGCATGTGGAAAGCTTTAGACTACTCGTACCTTTTTTATAATAGGCACGGTGTCATACTAAATGTGTGCCTTTTTGTAATAGGAATATTTTATGGAAGAGGGCCCTTTATAATTGACATGAAGAAGACGTCTCAACTTCATGATAATGCAATAGAGTGATAGGAATTTTACACATGTTTAAGAATGTTTCCAAGGAAAGTTTTTTGTTTGAACTTCCATGACATTTTACATGTGTTTGGTTATCGTCTAAAACTCACGCTTGCAACTGTTTTTTGTTTAACAAATTTTGATATACTCTTGTATTTCGTAAATTTTTTTCATAGGTAACAATTTTTCGATATTAATACAAGGAAATAACTATTTTTTACTAGTAACAGTTTTTATAAAGATTGGGGTTTTTACCCCCAACTGTTTTTGAAACAGTTTTCTAATAAGTACGAGGGAAATGTTTTGTTATTCGTAACTGTTTTTATTTGTTAACAGTTTTTTGAACATATACAAGGATTTAGATCTTTCATCCATAATTGTTTTATTCGAGAACAGTTTTTGAATGAGTATATTGATGATATTTTTTTACCCCTAACTATTTTTGTTACAACAGTTTTGAAAAGATGTACATTTCTTTCTCTTGACTAACATTTTTCCTTTCAACCTGAATATGTTCGAAGGTTTTTTCTTTTTGCATTAGGCTTTGTATTTGGATGGCTCTTTTGATTTCTTTCGATTTAGCTCGTGTCACTTGTCTCATTGGGTAGATGGGTCTTTAGTCTCGAGCTTTTGACTTTCTGATAGTTTTCTTTGCTTCGTCTTAGCCTTCCATACTGTATAGTCCCCCAAGTGTTTGAGCTTTGAAGAATGAAATCTCGAGCACTTGATTATTCCTTCCTTGTGGTCCTTTTCCTGAAAAGGAAAAATATTCCGGACTCGAAGGTATATAGTTTTTTTAGATGATGACTGCTTAATCCTTTTAAAACGTCCATCAGAAAGTGTAACCCTAAACCGGGAATTGTGTTATTTCCTCGTGTCTTTGCAGGTCTAATATTATCATCTAGTGATGGGTTTGCTTTATGCCTATCATCTAAAAAAGTTAGTAAATTATTAAATGTTCAAAATAAAATCGAACGTGTGATACCTGACGGTGGGTATTATTTTGTTTTAGAAGTAATACTTCTTCAGATGGATGGCGTTCCAACTTGTTGGTAGAACTCTTCCATCCATAGCTTCCAAATCATTGGCGCCTTTCCCAGCTATGCCTCGAATTTTGTAAGGTCCTTCCCAGTTTGGATTTAGCTTTCCTGCACCTGCTTCTTTTGTTGATTGAAAGACTTTTTTGAGGACGAAGTCCCCAATTTTAAAGTACCTGAGATGAGCTTTACGGTTGTAATAACGCTCTATAATTTGTTTTTGAGATGCCATCCGTATTAATGTTGCTTCTCTCTGTGGTTCGAGCAGGTCCAGGTTGGTCCTTAATTCATCGCCGTTTTCACCTTCCATTGTTGTTGAGAACCTTATGCTGGGTCGCCAATATCCACTGGTATTGAGGCTTCTAAGCCATAAACAAGTGCGAATGGAGTTTCTCCCGTGGCTATTTTTGAGGTTGTTCAGTATGCCCATAGTACCGCTGGTAACTCATCAGGCCAGTTTCCTTTGGCTTTATCCAACCGCTTTTTTAGATTGTTAATGATGACCTTATTCGTTGACTCAGCTTGACCATTAGCCACGGGATGGTACGGCGTTGAGGTGATCCGCTTGATTTGCCAACTTTCGAAGAATTCTGTGATTTCCGAGCCTATGAATTGTGGGCCATTATCACACATGATCTCCTTCGATATTCCAAAGCGACATATATATTTCATCATAAGAAGCTTTTAACTTTCTTTTCTCGCACTTGTTTGAACGCTTCTTACTCTACCCATTTTGTAAAATAGTCGGTTAGTACGAGTAAAAACCATACCTGTCCTTTAGTTGTTGGAAGAGGTCCTACTATGTCCATACTCCATTTCATGAAAGGCCATGGGGATATTATTGGATATAATTCCGCTGGTCGATGCATATTATTGGCAAACCTTTGGCATCTGTCACATTTGGATACAAAATTCTCGACTTCCTCTTCCATCTTAGGCCAATAGTATCCGGCTCTGATTAGTGTTTTCACTAAGGATCTCGCCCCTGAGTGATTTACACGGTGTCTTTCGTGGACTTCTTCATCACAAATTCTGTTTGGTTAGGTCCAAGGCATTTAGCTAGGGGTCCTACGAACATCTTGCGATAAATTAAGTTGCGAATAAGGCAGTATCGTGCAGCTTTGCGGCGTAGTGCTTGAGCCGCTTTCCTGTCTTCAGGTACGGTGCCATTCTGCAAAAAATTAAGAATTTTGTTTCTCCAGTCCCAGGTTAGGTTGTTGAAAGTTACCTCATTCCTGTCCTGGTCTATCATTGAATGAAATAGTTGAACGACAATTGTATTGTCTTTGTTCGTTACTTCCGTGACTGCTACGAGATTAGTTAATGCATCTGACTCTGCATTTTCCTCTCTAGGTATTTGCACTACCTTCCACGTTTTGAATTGTCTCACGAGCTCTCGTGCTTTTTCAAGATACTGTTGCATTCTAGTCTCTCGAGTGATGTAAGTCCCCTGTATCTGATTTACTACCAGTTGGGAGTCACTGTTGATCATAATTTGCTCGATTGAGAGCTCCCGTGCAAGTTCAAGCCTTGTAATAACAACTTCGTACTCTGCTTCATTGTTAGTGATATGATAACACTTTATAGCTTGCCGTGTCTTTTCGCCCGTGGGTGATATCAAGACTATGCCTAAGCCAACCCCTTTTAAATTTGAAGAACCATCGGGGCACAAGGTTCATAGGCCTAAATTAACACCGTTAAAGAGTTGTAACTCTATTTCTACTTCAGATACAATGCTATTACTAAAGTCAGCAACAAAATCTGCTAGTATTTGAGACT
>MDKJ01264365.1:0-20042 GCA_005239525.1 Nicotiana knightiana | reverse complement strand
ATGTTCTTGCACTTCAATGGAATTTTCTCCTTTTATTCTCTCCTCTACTTTGATTCACGAAAAATCCCCCTTGTAATTGTGTTTAGGGAGTCTATTTATAGGTTTAGGGTGAACCCTAACCGTGTAGGAGATGTCTATTTCACTTGGGAAACACTTAAACCCGTCAAAACTCAGTTTCTGGCCGAACTGGGGACCCCTGGCGTTAGAAGGCTAAGGCCTGGCTAACGCCAGGGCAGGGCTGGCGTTAGCAGGCTAAGGCATGGCTAACGCCAGGGTAGGGCTGGCTTTAGCAGGCTAAGGCCTGGCTAACGCCAGGGTAGTCCCGGGTCACTCCTTTTCGACTCTTGAGCGTATTTTCGACGTTTATGCTCCCATTTAGCTCGGCTTCCGTTTCCAATTCACCTACACATAAAATAAACTCCACTAATCACATAACAAGTGTAATTTTATCATTAATGCGCATAAAATGTGAGGTATATCACATGTTAAACTATGCAATTTAGTCTCGCATCAAAGAGCTAAATGAACTGTGCGGACCATATAACCCCTATCATGATGACCTGCTGCTGGGGTACGGGTACCAGAGTAGTGGCCTGACTCTCGAGATCTCTTGGCCTCCCTCTCCTCTCACTCCCTAGTGACCATACTCTCGATCCTCCTAGCAATGCTCACTACCTGCTGATAAGGAATGTCCATCTCCAACTCTCGAGCCATGCTAGATCTGATGGGTGGGACAAGACCCTCCATGAACTGACGAACCCTCTCACGGACATTAGCAACCAAAGCCGGTGCATGCCTGGCCAATATGGTGTAACAGATAGCATACTCTGAAACTGTCATAGCACCCTGGCGCAAATGCTCAAACTCTGCGCGCCATGCGTCCCTGAGGCTCTGAGGAACAAAATCTCGCAGGAACATATCTTAGAACTGGGTCTAGTTAAGAGAAGAAGCCTCGTCTGGACTGTCTAACTCATAGGTGCGCCACCAATCATAGGCGGCTCCACGAAGATGGAAGGTAGTAAAGGTAACCACACTAGATCCGGCTATGCCCATAGTGCAAAGAATACGGTAACACTCCTCTAGAAATCCCAAGGCATCATCTGATGCTAGTCCACTGAATACCGGAGGGTCATACTTCTTGAACCTCTCAAGTCTCCGCTGCTCGTCCTCCGAAGCAGCTGACCCTTCCTCGGGCTGAACTGGCACTAAAGGCGGCACATGAATGATCTCTGGAACTTGCTCCACATGCACTCGCTGCTCAGGAGTACGGGCGGTAGGAGTCTGTGCTCCTCCCCCGGCCTGGGATGTGGCTGCAGCAAGGGGAAGCAACCCTGCCTGAGCCAGAGTGGTGTACATGGACATGAACTGAGCTAATGTCTCCTGAAGGGCTGGAGTAGTAGTGGCAGTAGGCGTATCAGGTGTCTGGACCTTGGCTGGATCTGCTGGTGATACCTCGGCAGTAGCTCGGGCAGGTGCTCTCGCTGCACCACGTGCGCGTCCTCAGCCTCTACCCCGGCCCCGGCCTTTGACGACTGCTGTAGGGGGCACGGGCGCATGATCGTCCCAAGTAGCACGTGTCCTCACCATCTATGAGAGAATAGAAAACAGAGGTTTAGAATTGATGTCAAAAATATTGCACGACAAGGAAATTAATGAAGTGAAGATTTTTCCTAAACAATTACATAGCCTCTCGTAGATAAGTACAGACGTCTCCATACTGATCAACGAGACTCTAATAAACCGGCCTGTGTTCCGTGACTCCTATGAACCTAGAGCTCTGATACCAACTTGTCACGACCCCAGTTCGCCCTCCATGAACATGACGTGATGGCACCTAGTCCCTATAACTAGGTAAGCCTAGCAATGCGGAATATCAACATAATTAAGTAAAAGAAAAACTGAACAATCTAAAAGAAGGACTGCATATAAATGCCACTTGGCATATACAACCCAAAATAATACGGAAGTCTACAATATCACCCCAAAACCGGAAACTCACGGGAAACACAGGCTAATAGAATACAATACAGTGCTCTAACTCCAGAATGTCTATACAATTGTAAGGAAGGAATAAACTTTTCACAAAAGCTGGAATAAGATAAAGACAGGTCTGCGGACGCGGCAGATGTACCTCGAAGTCTCTGCTGTATCTCTCAACCTCGGGGATAGTGCGCCTGAGTGGAGGTACCTGGATCTGTACATGGAAAACATGTGCAGGAAAGGGCATGAGTACACCACATCGATACTCAGTAAGTGCCAAGCCTAACCTCGGTCGGGTAGTGACGAGGAAGGTCAAGGCCCTACTGAGGTTAAACAATATAATAGAAATTTACAGTATGAAAGACAGACAGAAATAATGAATACAACCGTGAAATAAGACAGGTCAAACAAGGAAATGACAAACACAAGAACAGAGTAAACACAGAATATGAACAACTCGATAACAAAGGTAACAATGAGGATCTCCCAGGATACCGTCCTGTAGTCCTTTTCTCAACTGTCTAGTGGATCTCCCGGGATACCGTCCCGCAGTCCATCATATGTATATCCAAAGGATCTCTCGGGATACCGTCCGTAGTCCATCATATGTATATCCGAAGGATCTCCCGGGATACCGTCCCGTAGTCCATCATATGTATATCCGAAGGATCTCCCAGGATACCGTCCCGTAGTCCAGCTATCAATGTGAAGGGGGATCTCCCAGGATACCGTCCCGTAGTCCCAAAGTAAATATGCAGGGGGATCTCCCGGGATACCGTCCCGTAGTCCCAAAGTAAATACGCAGGGGGATCTCCCGGGATACCGTCCCGTAGTCCCAAAATAAACACGCAGGGGGATCTCACGGGATACCATCCCGTAGTCCCAAAGTAAATACGCAGGGGGATCTCCAGGGATACCTTCCCGTAGTCCCAAAGTAAATACGCAGCCACAACAAGAAGATATTCAGAAATAGAGTGCAAAATACAAGGTAACGAGTAGTTCTAGCCTAACATGCTTCACATAGTACAATTAAAGCAACTTAAGCAAATAGGCAATTGAAGTCAACTAGGCATGCTTTTCTAAACTAACATAGGCTATACTGGCAAGTAGAATAAAGTAGGTAAGAAAGAAACTCAGTCTGAATATTTAAAGTAAAACTGGATTTTCAACAATTAGTACAAGTACGCGCTCGTCACCTCACGTACAAGGCATTCAATTACCAAATATCACACCCTAAGGGGAAAGGTCCCCCACACAAGGTTAGACAAGCCACTTACCTCGAACCGACTCAAAATCAACTTGAAACCACACGTTTTCCACGAGTATCCGACTCCAAATAGCCCAAATCTATACAATTCAATTACATATCGTAAATAACATCTCATGCAACTGATTTTCACTGTTTAATTCAAGCTAAGACGCGAAATTATGTAAAATGACCAAAATGCCCCTCGAGATCACATCTCGGAATCAGGTAAAAGTTATAATTTTTGGACACCCATTCACTCACGGACTCATTCAACTAGAAACAATCGAAATCCGATGCCAAAAACCCCACAATTTTTCAGAATCTCGAATTGGGAAAATCTCATCCCTTTCTTATGGTTTTTTCCCCATTTTGATAATTAAACTAAAGAAAACAACGGGAATTAATAGTCTAACAATGAATTAGGATTAGAAAATGTTACCTATGATCCTTCTCTTCAAAACCCACAGAAAATCGCCACTTCTTGAGCCCTTACCCATTTTTTTAGAATAATGAGATGAACTCTCAGATTTTTGGAATAAAACACCCAGGGGATTCGCACTTGCGGGCTCGATCACTGCACCTGCGGTACTGTACCTGTGGAAAAATCATCACAGGTGCGGAAAGCACTTAAGTTACACTGCGGCCGCACCTGCGGTCGTTTAGTCGCCCCTGCGGTCCCACGCCTGCGGAACCGAGGTCGCACCTGCGACCACTGGTCAAATCTCCCCTCTATTGCACCTGCGATCAACCCCACGCGCCTGTGAGTCCGCACCTACAAAAAAACCTTCGCAGGTGCGAAGACACCAGAAGAGGCCTGGTTCAACAGCAGCAAATTCCTAAATTTTCACCCGTTAAGCATCCGGAACAACCCCGAGGTTCCCGGGACCTCAACCAAAACCACTCACCGACCTTAACACCTTATTTGAACTAGGTCGAATCTTAAAAACATGTCTTATAATATCAAAAACATCGATTATGCATAGGTTCAAGCCTAGAAACTTAGGAAAATTCTAGAATTCACATCCGACGCCGAAACACGTTTAAACTTATCTGAATGACCTCAAATTTTGCACACACATCCCAAATGACATTATAGAACTACTGCAACTTTCGGAATTCTATTCCAACCCTCGAATCAAAAATTCACTATCGGACCGAAAACTCCAAAAAGTCAAACTTCGGCATTTCAAGCCTAAATGAGCTACGGACTTCCAAAATACATTCCGAGCACGCTCCCAACCCCGAAATCACCTAAAAAATCTAACAGAACCATCGGATTTCCATTCCGAGTCCGTCTTCACACTGCTCTGACTACGGGAAACTTTCCAACACTTAAGCTCTCATTTAGGGACTAAATGTCCCAAAACTCTCTGAAACTCAAAATCGAACGTCCCGGCAATTCAATTTAGCAGAAATAGAATTGGGGAAAATAGTTAATAGGGGATCGGGGCATTAATTCTTACGACGAACGGCCGGGTCGGCACACCAAGGTTGGTTCACGCATACTGACACCATGAGCTTATCATAACAGATACAGGGGCCCTCCACCTTCTCCTCCTCCAAGTGTACCGAAAGGAAAAGGGAAAGATAAAATGGATGATATGAACGACATCATAACAGACAACACTGCACATGTTGAGAATGTGGAAGCTTCTGATGGTCGGGGCACTCAGGACCCAAATGATTTGGTTTTACGGCTTGAGCAGAAATTACTTGCACTAGAGGGTGAGCTTGAGCAGGTCCGTAACGTGGCAAATCTCTCCCTCACATTGAATGTCCCAGACATCCAGAACCATGCACCACCCCAGAACACACCCAACAAACGCCCGCAGAATCCTCCCACACCTCACCAGTATACAACCCCTCCTCAAAATCAGCATCTCCCTACTCAATACCCACAAAACACCTATTACACTCCTCAGAACACACCGCAACCTATCCCCGAACCCCAAAACTCTACCAATGATCACCACTACACCCAAACTCCTGCATTCACCAAAAAAACCCTATATACATAGAAATGTTACCTCACTCCACTCAGCCAATCTCCTATGCACCAGAATCTGCGAGAAGGACCTGCTCATCAAGAACATGGCTGAGGAACTCAAGAAGTTGACGAGTCGAGTTCAGGGTGTTGAAGGAGGCAAAGGGGTTGAAGTTCTGAATTACGAGGATTTGTGTATACAGCCGGATGTGGAACTGCCAGAGGGTTACAAATCTCCCAAGTTCGAAATGTTTGATAGAATGGGAGACCCCAAAGTTCATTTGAGAACTTATTGTGACAAGCTCGTGGGGGTTGGAAAAGATGAAAGGATTCGCATGAAGCTATTTTTGAGAAGCCTTATTAGAGATGTCCTGTCTTGGTATATAAGACAGAATCCGAAGAAATAGGTTGAGTGAGCATGGCTTTAGATTTCATGGATAGGTTCAGATTCAACACAGAGAATGCACCGGACGTTTTCTATTTCCAGAACCTCAAGAAGAAGCCAGCTGAAACTTTCCACGAGTATGCTACTCGGTGGAGGTCAGAAGCAGCAAAGATCAGGCCGGGGTTAGATGAGGATCAGATGAACAAGTTCTTTGTCAGGGCACAGGATCCGCAATATTATGAAAGGCTAATGGTTATTGAGAATCATAAGTTCTCCGATATCATCAAGCTCGGAGAAAGGATCAAAGAAGGTATTAAAAGTGGAATAGTGACGAATTTTGAGGCACTGCAGGACAATACAGGTGAAACGCCATGGTACAAACTTTGGGCTAGGGTATTAGTACAGCTGGCAGAAATACGATGACTAGTCACCATCGTGGCGTGGTCCATACTACCCTCTTGAGCAACCCATGCCACACTTGAGTCAGACCTTCCGTCAGGCCGATATCATATGGGGATCATAGGAAGAAGAAGCATTGGCAGTATTGAGGAATTTGTTCTTGGAAGATGATGATATGGACTTCTGTGTGATTGCCGAGGAGGAGGAGGAAGGCCCTGCCATTCAAGCTATGGAGAGAGGAGCATTCCTCAAGAACTGGATTGTTATACCATCAAGAGCCCGACGAGTCCCGAGGTAGCAAGGCTGAATAACATTGTTCACTTTTCTAAAAAATGATTTCCAGTTTTGCATTTTTCTTTTGTCTTAAGTAATATTTTCAATATTCCAAAAACGTTATTTGAGTTATTGAAATTCATTTTGTTTGACATTTTTAAATGGCTTGATGTTTTCTTATCACTATTTTTCTTTCATAATCCCTACAACATTACTATTTATTATCTTGTTGAATCGACAACTGTGACATGTAATGAGACAACACAACAAAAGGACAGTGATTCAGAAGAAGAAGGGGATGTAATACCTGAAGAGATCGTCAGAGAAGTAGAGAATTTTGAGAACAAAACCAAGTCCAACCTAGATGAGACGAGATAGTCAACCTCGGAGATTCTGAAACCGTCAAGGAAACCCGCATAAGCATCCATTTGTCGCCGTCAGAAAAAGAGGAATACACTCGGTTCTTGAAGGGATATGATGATATCTTTTCATGGTCATACGACGATATGACATGGTTGAGCACATCCACAGTGGCAGACAAGTTACCTACAAATCCAATGTGGACCAGTGAAGCAAAAACTCAGAAAATTCAAGCCAGACATGAGCCTGAAAATCAAGGAAGAAGTTACTAAGCAGAGCAAAGCCAAGGTCCTCAGGGTAGTTGAATATCCGACCTGGTTAGCCAACATTGTGCACGTTCCAAAGAAAGATGGGAAAGTCAGCGTCTGTGTTGATTATTGGGATCTAAACAAAGCAACTCCCAAGGATGACTTCCCGCTACCAAACATACACATTCTGATCGACAATTGCGCCAAGCATGAACTCCAATCTTTTGTGGATTACTTTGCTGGTTACCATCAGATCTGGATGAACGAGGAGGACGCTGATAAAACAGCCTTCATTACACCGTGGGGGGTGTACTGTTGCAAGATGATGTCGTTCGGCCTAAAGAATGCTGGGGCCACCTACATGAAGGCCATGACTACTATTTTTCATGACATGATACGTAAGGAGATAGAGGTGTATGTAGATGATGTCATCATCAAATACAAGAGGGCTACAAATCACATAGCAGGCTTGAGGAAATTCTTCGACAGACTGCGGAAGTACAACCTAAAGTTAAACCCCGCAAAGTGTGAATTCAGGGTTCCTGCCAGAAAATTGCTAGGATTCATCGTCAGTCGTCGGGGAATAGAATTGGATCCGTCAAAGGTTAAATCCATCCGGGAGTTACCACCACCAAAAAGCAAGAAGGATGTGATGAGTTTCTTGGGACATCTCTACTACATCAGCGATTTCATAGCACAGTCCATAGTAATATGTGAGCCGATTTTCAAAATGCTGAAGAAGGATGCCGCAACCAACTGGACCTAGGATTGTCAAAAGGCTTTTGACAAAATCAAGGAGTACTTGTCCACATCACCAGTCTTAGTCCCCCCAGAGCTTGGTAAACCATTACTAATCTACCTTGCAGTGTTAGATGGAACCTTCGGTTGTGTTCTGGGACAACATGAAGAAACAGGAAGAAAGGAGAAGGCCATATACTACTTAAGCAAGAAGTTCACTCCATATGAAGCATGGTACTCTCTGCTGGAACGCACTTGTTGTGCTCTGATGTGGATAGCTCAAAATATAAGGAATTACGTCTATGACTACACTACATATCTCATATCAAGGATGGATCCCCTAAAGTACATCTTCAGAAACCCATGCCTACTGGGAAGCTGGCCAAATGGCAAATCTTGCTGACTGAGTTTGACATTGTCTATGTAACTCAGAAAGCAGTCAAGGGACAAGCATTAGCAGATCATCTTGCTGAGAATCTTGTAGGAGGAGAATACGAACCCCTAAAAACGTATTTCCCTGATAAGGAGGTGTCATTCGTAGGAAAAGATATTGTTGAAGCCTACGACGGTTGGAGGATATTTTTTGAAAGAGCAGCAAATTTTAAAGGAGTGGGTATCAGAGCCGTTTTGGTATAAAAAACCGGTCAACATTATCCGGTGTCTGCAAAACTCAGATTCCCATGCACCAACAACATGGTGGAATATGAAGCTTGCATATTAGGGCTTAACATGGCAGTTCATATGAACATGCAGGAACTGCTGGTGATCGGTGATTCAGATCTGCTTGTGCATCAAGTACAAGGAGAATGGGCTACGAAGAATTCCAAGATATTGCCATACCTGCATCGTGTGCCAGAAATGAATAAGAAATTCACGAAGATAGAATTCCGGCATGTCCGCAGAATTCAGAACGAGTTTGCTGACGCATTGGATACTTTGTCATTAATGATACAACACCCAGACAAGAATTTCATCGATCCCATTCCGGTAAGAATCCATAATAAGCTGGCATACTGTGCCCATGTTGAAGAAGAAACGGACGGAAACCCCTGGTTCCACGACATCAAAGAATATTTGACAAAAGGAGAATACCCGGAACATGCAAACCATACTCAGAAACACACCCTTACGGAGATTGTCCAATAATTTCTTCCAGAGTGGAGGAACCCTATACAGAAGAACTCCTGATCTGGGACTGTTAAGGTGTGTTGACGCAAAAGACGCTTCTAAATTGCTCGAGGAGATACACGCCGAAACCTGCGGCCCATACATGAATGGTTTTGTCTAGGCCAAGAAAATACTCAGGGCCGGCTACTTTTGGATGACCATGGAAACCGACTGCACCCGGTATGTTCAGAAATGCTACCAATATCAGATACATGCAGACATGATACGAGTACCGCCGAACGAGCTTAATGCAACAAGCTCACCTTGGCCCTTTGTTTCTTGGGGAATGGATGTCATCGGTCCAATCGAGCCCACCGCCTCAAACGGGCATCGATTCATTTTGGTGGCTATCGACTACTTTACTAAATGGGTTGAAGCTGCGTCTTACAAAGCTGTGACCAAGAAGGTCATTGCGGATTTTGTTCGTGACCGAATTGTTGCCCATTCAGGGTTCCGGAATCTATCATCACTGACAATGCCTCAAGTCTCAAAAGTGATCTGATGAAAGCCATGTGTGAGAATTTCAAAATCAAGCACAAGAATTCCACAACATACATGGCTCAAATGAATGGAGCTGTAGAAGCCGTAAACAAAAATATCAAGAAGATACTAAGGAAAATGGTAGAGAATCACAAACAATGACACGAGAAACTACCATTCGCCTTACTGGGATACCGTAACACAGTCCGCATATCAACTGGGGCAACCCCTTATCTACTGGTTTATGGCACTGAAGCCGTCATTCGCGTCGATGTGGAAATTCCTTCCTTGAGAATCATAAAAGAAGTCGAACTCAGTGACGTAGAGTGGATAAGGAGTCACTATGAGCAACTAGCCCTCATAGACGGGAAAAAGAAGAATGCAGTATGTCACAGTCAGCTTTATCATAATAGAATGTCCAGAGCCTTCAACAAAAGAGTCAAGCCAAGACAGTTCACACCGGGGCAACTGGTGCTGAAAAAGATCTTTCCGCATCAAGATGAAGCCAAATGGAAATTCTCTCCCAACTCGCAAGTTCCTTACATGGTTCATAGAGTATTGGTAGGAGGAGCACTCATACTCGCCGAGATGGACGGAGAAATTTGGCCAAAGCCTATCAACTCGGATGCAGTCAAAAGATATTATGTGTAAACCATTTTTTCTTCTTCATATAATGTAAACTGAACTACGCTCGACCTGATTCCCGTTTAAGAGGGGATACATAGGTAGCCTTGTGGGTTTGGTCAAAATTCAATAAAATCTCTATTTTCCTCACAATCAGAAATTGGGGCAGAATTTTGAGGAGGGCCATCAAAATTCTGAAGCAAGTTCAGCCAACCGCAACATATGGAGCAGTCAGGAAAATCATCTAGTTAATTGGGGTAGAATTTTGAGGAGGACCCTCAAAATTCTACGGCAGAAGAAGTTGTGATGTCTCTGATTGTGTCACAGTATGTATTTTGAAATTATGCACGCATGCTTTTGAAAAAAGAAACGTTGCTTTAGCCAAATTCTATCCTAATAGCTTGAACGGGATCTTCAGACAAAGCGGAACAAATTGAGTAAGCAAAGGCACGAACCAACCTTCCTCCCACAAAAAATCACAAATTTTCTTTGGATGCAGGACTATATCATCATGATAAACACCATCGCAATTACATAGTCTCTATGCATTAAATACATTGTCAACTAAGAATACTTCACTCTTACTATCCTCTTTACATGGGACTAAGCACTGTCCCGAACCCTGCATAAGGCTAAGCACTGCCTTGTCTTTGCATGAGACTAAGCCCTGTCTCGATCCTTGCATGAGGCTAAGCCCTGCCTCTCCACTTGCATAAGGCTAAGCACTGCCTTCTCTTTGCATGAGACTAAGCCATGTCTCAATCCTTGCATGAGACTAAGCCCTGTCTCAATCCTTGCATGAGACTAAGCCCTGTCTCAATCCTTGCATGGGACTAAGCATTGTCCCGAATCTTGCATAAGGCTAAGCACTGCCTTCTCTTTGCATGGGACTAAGCATTATCCCGAATCTTGCATAAGGCTAAGCACTGCCTTCTCTTTGCATGAGACTAAGCTCTGTCTCAATCGTGTATGAGGCTAAACCCTGCCTCTCATTTGCATAAGGCTAAGCACTGCCTTCTATTTGCATGGGATTAAGCACTGCCCCGAATCTTGCATAAGCCTAAGTACTTCCTTCTCTTTGCATGAGACTAAGATCTATCTCAATCATGCATGAGACTAGGCCCTGCCTCCCGTTTTCATAAGGCTAAGCCTTGCCTTCTATTTGCATGAGACTAAGCAGTGTCCCGAATATCGCACGAGACTAAGGTCCGTCTCTCTTGCACTATTCTCTTCTCTCGGGCTAATCTCTGCCCTCAACTTCATACAAGACTAAGCCTTGTCTTGATTGCTTCTAGTATCATGTCTTTGTACCTCATGGGCTGAAATATCGCCGACTTGTCCGAAGGCGTCATAGTCTGAAGGCACCATCCTTATAGCCGAAAGGCACCATGCTATGGCCTGAGGATCTCTCAAACTTGCACATCATTATTAAAAGGCTTCATGTTTCGGAGGCACCATTTTCATGGCCCGAGAAAATCATTACATGGCCTGTGAATCCATTACCGCACAGTTTATGGCCCGGGACATCATGGTCTAAGGACATCATCCTCAACCGTCCAAGGACAATTCTCATGGTCTGAAGGGAATTTGCATCATATTTAAATCTACGCAAAGATATATTCTTGCAGTGCATATATTGATTTGCAGGTAACCTGATGAGAAACCATAATCCTAACAGGAGCAATCCCGCTCCAGTTTCTTCATACTATTTCAAACCTGACCGCTCACCGTAATCATTTCACCTATTCAAAACCTTGTATCCGTCTTTGTGATAACTCCATCGGTCTATTTCGTCGGTGGGTCCAGAGCTACACACAACCTGATTCCTGTAAAACCAGGGATATATAGGAAGCTCGAAAACCAGAGTGCAGCCTATACCTTTCAAATCACCTCATTCGGTCAAAATTGGTCATCATGTCTTTACCCGACAACTCTTTCATCCTTCCCAGGTAAAGAGGGGCAGATGTTGATACCCAATTTTTTCTTATATTATTTTCAAAAAGCATATATTTCAAAACAATGCATGAACATAAACTCCTATTTTTCCATAATTTCTACATTTCTTAAAAGATTTTTAATTAATTTATCCCAGTAGCTCTATTATATAAATAATTACTAATTGCATCAAAAATGTTATATGATAATTTTATTGATTAATTTTGTTATTTATATTTATGCTAAGCTTTAATTATTTCATGAATAGCCATACTTACATTTTCAGGTTATAATTGCTATAACTTTGCAATAATAGCCTATATGTGCATAATTTCTTTATTTTACAAGAAAATGGCCTTTTATATTTTTATAATATGAAGTGATTATCTTAAATCATTTTTATGCATCAATAGCAATTTGATCATTTATTTGCTATTTTTATAAATTGTTTTATCAAGTTAATTAGGTATTTGACAAATAGCCTATTTTTATTTTTGATATTTTTGGACCTGGCCCAAATTACTACCTCAGCCCAATTAAATCAACCCATTAACCCATAACCCAACCCAATAACCCAATTCTTTAAAACCGCCCAACCCCCATATTGAATCCTGGCCGTTGATCTCAAAGATCAACGGTCTAGGATATTTCTTACCATTTTTAATTAACCCATAACCCCCAAACCCTACTCATTTCTAAAAAACAGCCGCCCCTAAATCCCTTCCTCCTCTCTTCTCTCTCACCCTCCCCTAACCCTAACCCGCCGTCACCTGAATCCCCATCGATTCATGGTTTGTTTCTTCGATTCTAGGTCGTATCTGGCCTCCTATCTCTACAGGGTGTTCGACTTCCATGTTATTTGACAGAATCTCAAAGAGATTCAAACATACCTGGTTTGAGTCCCTTAGTCTCTTGGTGAATCCGTCTGTATTCACCCATTGTTTGTGAGTATTATCGTTTTTCGTGCTTTCATGGCTTCAAATCTCCGGTCTAAAACTCGATCTTTCTACTTCTGTTTATTTTTGTACAAACCTAACTATTTTTGGTCAAATAGGTTCAGATATTTTTAGATCTAAAGTGTTTGGAGTTTTTTTAATGGTTTTCCTTTAAGATTCTTTCGTTTTTTACCACTATTATTAACCGATTTCATTTTTCCCTAAAGCTAGGGTTTTGATTCTCAATAGGGTTTCTGCAAATGTTTTTAAAAAATGTTTAAATGCTCAACTCCGACCTTTCTCCTTTATTGTTCGACTAATTGCTTTGCTTGATTTTATCTCTGTGTTTCGATATGCTTAAGGTTTTCCATTATTCGATTATTTATATCACTGTTCTTTCCCGTTCACTTTGGCTCTGTTAAGTTAACTAATTAATTGATTACGTGCTTAATTTGGGTCTGAAATTATGCTTCTTTTTAAAATTGATATCTCTATGAAAGATTTTTTATTTATTCTTTCCTTATATGTGACTCATAATTGGCACTGCCTCCCTTAATTACGCTGCTGGCCTAATTTATGGGTATTGATTACCTGGACCGACCTATAAAGGGTCTTTAGATTTATTGCTTACCTTATTTAACTTCAATCGTGCTTGCTAACTAATTTCGTATGAGATTCCCCCTAATTTAAGTGATATTTCCCCGGATTCTGTCTTATTAATTGATTGATTTTAGCCTTAATTAACTGGTTGATTGATTTGCATACCTTATTTGTGAACTCTTAGTTTTCCTACCTTATTTGTTTTAATCTGTTGAATGCTATATAAACCTTTCACCATTCTGATTTTAAACACACAGAAAACTCCTACACACACACACCCCTATACTTACAAGCACACACTTTTACTTGCATACTTACACTCACACAACTTAAGTTCTTTGATTTGCTGCACTGGACTCTTGGGATTTAAATTGTCTTCACCTTCCTGTTTGCTATCTCCTTAACTTGTATGCACAATTTTTGTGATCATGTTCTACTTTATATGCCATATAGTTAGTTTATTATAGACCTCAACATGCTTTTGTTTTGATATATGATTCTTGACCATCTGTTTCTCAACTATTATGCCTTAGTTCTTATTATCTTGTGATGTTCCATGTAAGTTATATGAATAGCGTGTTTCAAACCTCGATATGTTTCTGTTTGCCATATAGTTCCTGTTTATTTCTCTCTCAACCAGCATGCCTTAATTCCTGTCAACCTACTCTATTCTGTGTGCTTTCCATATAATGTTTCCATCTGATCTGTGGTTTCTATTTACCTCTTTCTAGACTAATGTGCTTTGGTTCATGTTCTATGTGTTTGTTTGTTTGGATACTTCAAACTTCAGCATGTTTCTATTTAGTACATGCATATATGGCGTCACCTAGTAGTAATTAATGAACTGAGTAATCTTCAACAATGTTGTTTTATTAGTCTGAACATGTTTAGATACTATAAATATGTGTAGCCAATCCTTTTGTTAGTTCAAAGTGTCCCTGCTCTTTGTAAATCACTTCAAATACCAGTATGAATGCTTAGTCTGAATACGTATTAATCTGTTTTAAAACTATGTGATTGCTTGTTGACCCAGTTCTATTTGCAACCATAAGGTCTGAACCTGTTCACTTCTGAAAATCAAACTGCTTTTTCTAGTCTTAGTTATCTAGGGTCCTACCACCCCCAGTGTGAGCACTGCCTAGGGTCCATGAGACTCTTCCAAACTTTGACACACTAGGTTGGTCTTCCGATCTTTGATAACTGTTTCTTTGAGAAAGGTTCTGGTGTGAGCATTGCCCAGGGTCCCTGAGGCTCTTGGGAACTTTGACACACCAGAAGCCCATTTTGTGTATTATGGATGGACTACTTGTGGACATCAGACTTGCTTGCTTAAAGGCCTGGCTTCCTAGTTGATGTTGGGTCTGCTAAGGCTCTCTATAGTGTAATGAATGGCTTTGTGTAATTCATTCATATTGGTCTGTAACAATGTGAATAATCCTTGTAAAAACAAATATGGGGTTATTAGTAAAAGCTGGGGAGGGATTGTTATATATCTTTGTCAGGTTCGGGTAGAAATCATGCTTATAGGTTGTTGTGGTGATTGTTTATCTTCATACCATTAGAAATCATGCCCATAGGATCTTGTCTCGCCGTTTAAAATCTGAAGTTTCATACTTTGCTTTCTAGAAATCCTGTTTATAGGTCGTTTATCAATTCTGCATCAAAAACCCATGTTTTATGTATATTTTCAAATCACAATGTGCATTAGAGATCATGTATATAGGATCTTATTTGTGTAACTTAATACACTTGTCTGGAAATTTGTTTGATGTTCCAGCTCACATAGATGTCATGCCTATAGGAGATATAAAATTCAATTTAGATATCATGCCTATAGAGTGAAACACTTTCCAAACGTAGAAAGCATGTCTATAGGAAACAAATAAATCAGTTTTAACACCTAGAAATCAAGCCTATAGGAATTAATTAATTCTGTAAATTAGAAATCATGCCTATAGGAATTAATTAATTCTGTAAATTAGAAATCATGCCTATAGGAATTAATTAATTCAATAAATTAGAAATCATGACTATAGGGATTAATTAATTCTGTAAATTAGAAATCATGCCTATACGAGTTAACTAATTCTATAAACTAGAAAGCATGTCTATAGGAAATAAACGAATCCCTTCTAACACTTAGAAATCATGCCTATAGGAGTTAATAGTTGTAGATACCATGCCTATAGGATTATGATCTGGTTATCACTTAGGGAAACTAGTAGGAATTCTGGGGATAAAAAGAACTGTGTTTTAGTACTGCCTGAAATTTGCCCAGATTCAGAGTTTTTAACAAAATCAGTAGGCAAACTGATAGGTACCACTGCTCGCTTTAATAAGGCTAATATATATTCTGTTTATGCTCATCTAGATATCATGCATATAAGATCTTAAAAGATTGTTTGTTTGAATAGCGTGCATTTGTTTTGTTTACTTGTGGAGGTTAACATGAGCCCCCTATTTGCTCTTTATGTGAAATTCCTACTTGACTTTTGTTTATCGCTTAGTTTTCTCATTTTAACAACATAGGTGAGTCTAGAACCACCTTAAATAGAGGTCCTAAATACCTCCAGGACCATAGCTAAGGGACGGGTAATGCACGCATAAGGCACGAGTTAGAAGCTACTAGAACGTTTAAGTAACAACTGAAAGATAGTAATTGGGTAGTAAAGGAGATGTACATGTGCGCTAATACTATATGTAGCACTCAACTTGGGGAAAGTTACCAAGTATTGCATGGAAATGATCCTATAGGCTAAAAAACTTAGGACCCCTTTAATGCCTGTTTTAAATAATAGTTGTCTAAATTCCTGTATTTTTCTTTAAAGACTAATTCGCTTAATTAAGTTTGCCCGGGACCCACCGTTGTGGACCTCGAGGGGTGCCTAACATCTTCCCCTCGAAGTAATTTCGAGCCCTTACCCAATCTCTGGTGATGCAAACTAGTTTCATGAGTTAATTGCTCTAGGTACCCTAACACACCTTAACCCGTTAGGTGGCGACTCTTCAAATCCCATATCACATCCCAAAAGGAAGGGAGTTGTCTAAAAAATGTGGAAACCCCAGACTCCGCGAGGAAAAAGGGGGGCGCGACACAGATGTGGTCGTGGAATTTAAGTGAAAAGTCGCAGGTGCAGTTAGGTGGACCACAACAGCGGTTGCACAGATGCGCCTTTTGTCTGCAGATGCGGAAGTCCTGGTATATTCATTTAAGCGAGGGCTGTCCATATTTCTTCACATTTGAGTTTTATACTTCGGATTTGGGAGCGATTTTTGAGGGTTTTCAAGCAATTCGTTTGGGTAAGTGTTCTTCACCTAGTATTTAATGTATTCCTTAATTTTACCTTTATTTCTATCATTAAATTTTTGTTTTGGGTTTAAGAAAATGTTGGTTTTTGAAGAAAATTTCTAACATCAAAAATCATGATTTGAGGGACGAAATGATATCGGAATTTGATAATTTTTGTATGGTTGAACTAATATTGGAATGGGTATTCAAATTTTGTAAAAATTTGTCGAGTTCCGAGGTGCGGGCCCGAGGGTCGACTTTTGGACCAATTTTTAGAATTTGATAAAGATTGAGGCTTTTGTGATCCACAATAGTTTCTTATGTGTTTATTTATGTTTTGAAGTTGTTTCGGTAGATTTGAGCCGTCCGGAGGTCTTTTTCCTGAGAAGTTCATTTTAGAGTATCGGGTTGTCGTCTTTGAGGTAAGTATCTTGCCTAAACTTGTGTGCGAAAATTACTCCTTAGGATTTGAGCCTTCTATGTTTATTGTAGTCCGTGTACGCGAGGTGACGAGTGCGTGCTCAGACTTAGTTGTATAAGGTTGGCCTTATAGGGTTTGTAGGTCCTTATATTACCTGTTAATGAAGTTGTATTTGTTAAGATTGAGTTCCTAACTACTAGTTTCATCTCTACCTGCTTAAATTAGAATTACTTGCTTTTAGGTTCACTCTATTTCCTATTTGACTCCTAATTGATATAACTGAAGGTTTTACCTCTTCTACCATTATGCTATACTTCTCATAAACTGCCTGTCTAATTGGAATTAGTATTATCTAATCCTATAATTATTTAGCCTTGATTGGAGTTAGGAGTATCTTTTACTACTTACCCTTATTTGAATTGTTGAATATCTCTCATAATTGCTCGACCTCATAAGATATAACGACCCGACCGACCGTTTTGCATTATCGGGCCCCGTTCCCCTAAATAAAACTTTCCATAGCGGCTTATTGTGATTTATGACTTGCGGGGGCGGGTGGTTCGGGCTTCGCAAGTGTTTAGAGTGCTATAGGAACACTTGGTTCCTTAAGGTGGGCCTTTAAGGCCAAGTTTGACTCCGGTTAACATTTTGGGTAAATGACCTCGGAATTAAATTTCGATGGTTCCAGTAGCTTCGTATGATGATTTCGGACTTGGGCGTAACGGGTTTTGGATGACTAGGAGCGTTTCGGCGCCCAATATTGAAATAAGAGTTCCTTAGGTTCCTATTGTGGTTTGGGACGTGATTTTGAGTTATCGAGGTCCAGACATAATTTTCACACTGGGAATAGTTCCGTTATGTCATTTATGACTTGCCTGCAAAATTTGGTGTCATTCCGAGTAGTATAGGTTGGTTCGGCGCTTGTTAGTGAAGTCTAGAAAACTTAAAGTTCCTAAGTTTGGTTCTAGGGATTTTGAGGTGTGATTTTGAGTTTTAGCATTATTTTGGATGTTCTGAAGGCTCGAGCGAGTCCGTATTATGATTTGGGACTTGTTGGTATATTTGGACGGGGGCTTGGGTGGGCCCAGATTCCTCCCGAACACCGCACGAGGCCAAAACCAGCTGAAATAACTACTGGTGCACCTGTTCTGGTGTGACCGCAGGTGCGGTTGCCCAGTCGCAGGTGCAAGGCCACTCCTGCGGTCCCAGCCTCGCAGGTGCGACCCCTAGTGGGCAACCCATTTCTCGCAGGTGCAGACAAAGTTCCGCATGAGCGGAGACGTAGGTGCGGTCTCCTCTCCGCAGGTGCGAGCCCAGGCCTCCTCGTCCTTCTCCACAGGTGCGAGCCTTTGCTCGCAGGTCCAAGACCGCAGGTGCGGTCCTCGAGCCACATGTGTGGAACCACTGTCAGGCAGTGTGTTTCTTTAAAATACGGGATTTCTTCATTTGTCTTCATTTTCTTCCTACATTAGAACACTTGAGAGCTTGGAAAAGGGCTCCACGACCCAACCACTGAGAGGTAAGTAAATTCTATCGTAAAGTTGGTTAATGCATGCATTGTTAGTAGGATTTAACTACTTAATTAGTGGAAGATTTAGGATGGGTAATAACCTAGGGCCTTCGAGAATTTAGAAAATTACCCGTGATTTGGCTATGAAACCATACAAAAATCGTATATTAATAATCCTTAGTCTTTGGGTGAGTGTTTCCTTCGAGAATTTTTTGAATTTGAGCATGCGGGCCCGGGGTTGGATTTTGGGATTTCTTCAAGAATGGTGAATTTGACTAAATAATAGGAGAATTACATGCTTTGAATATAAATTGATGCATTTGTATAAGATTTGGCTAGTTTCGAGTCCGTGGGTGTCGAGTTCGGAGTTTCGGGCGCATTCTTGACCCAGGGAGGAGGTGCGACGCGAGGTGAGTCTCCTTTCTAACCTTGTAAGGGGGAACTGTCCCCCTAGGTGATTTAAATGCTATATGTTATAATTGTGGGGTCTAAGCACGTACAAAGTGACGAGAGTCCGTACGTAGCGGCTATTACTATTATGTCTGGGCAATTAGGCCCACATCATGCCTTGTGTTTTACTTGATATGAACTATATGCTTAATAAATTAAATGTTACATGCGGCTTATTTCCCTGAAGTTATTGAATTTGAGAAAAACTATAAGGAATTGTTCAGTGAGAAGTAATTTTTTTAAAAAGGAATAATGTGCGTGCATGTGACCGCTTCGCAATTTACATTCCGCGAGCGAAGTGTGATTCCCCCACTCTTATGGGAACGGGCCATACGCCACGGCGTATTGAGAGATGCACTTTTGGTTCGGGCCGTTCGATCCTCGGCAGTGCATAGAGAGGATTACTTTAGGGCAAAGATTCACTTTTGGTTCGGGCTGTTCGATCCTCGGCAGTGCATAGATGTGAGTACTTTGTGGAGAGGTGCACTTATGGTTTGGGCCGTTCGACCCTCAGCAGTGCACGAAAATGACTATCTTATGACTCCAGCCGGTTGTCCTTACCCTGCATGTGCATGACTTAGTTCTTACTAAATTCATGGACATTGATTTGACAGATATTTGGGGAAAGTGAAGTAGTAATTATTTTATTCATTCCCAGTACTTTCGTTGTATTTTAGTGCCTTATATATATATTTGTTGCTTCACAACCTTTATATGCCTTCCATTTCTATCATATTCTGTTAAAATTATATTGTTGGACCTTAGTGACTGTCATGTCGACCTCTCATCACTACCTCTTCGAGGTTAGGCGGGATACTCACGGGGTACATATATATTTATGTACTCATGCTACGCTTTTGTACTTAATTGTATAGGTTCTGAGGCTGGTGCATCTAGTTGTCGGACCGGAGCTTGATTTTGATTATAGACGGACTTGACTTCACGGGGAGCTGCTTTCTGATGCGAGACTAAATTGCATAGTTTAACATGTGATATACCTTACATTTTATGCGCA
>ML391905.1:0-78196 GCA_005239525.1 Nicotiana knightiana | reverse complement strand
TCAATTCCTATATTACTTGTCGACCACGTACACTTGCGTGTTCATTGGGAAATCAACCAACAATACACTAAGATAACAACAATGTCCTTGTGATGAACCGATAGCTCATCTCATATTTTAGAACTAAATTTTGTGTTACAAATCCTTAAATAACTCATTTAGCCTTTCTCGACTTGTGTGCGCGGTTCGAGTATTAACCTGGAAGGCTTACATGTTAAAAACCTGTAAAAACAAGAACATTTGTCTTAAAAAGTAATTTTAGTTGACTTTGGTCATTATTTTGAATAAATGGACCGAGAACCATATTTTGATGGTCCCGGTGGATCCGTATTAAAATATGGGACCTGAGCATATACCCGGAGTCGAATTCCGACGTCTCTAGCTCGAGATATGAATTTTTGTTGAAAATTAAATGGTTATAAAAATCTATTGATGTTTGGCATTTTTTAAACCGGGTCCATATTTTAGTTCCAGAGCACAATACATGTTCAATATAATAAGTATAACTTGTCTGTGAAGTTTGATAAGAAACGGAGTCAGTTTGACATGATTCAGACGTTCAGTTGTGAAAATAGAAGTTTTAAAGCTTTCTTGAATATTCCATTTGATTTGGTGTTCAATTAGTAGTTTTAGGTGTTATTTTGGCGATTTAATCGCACGAGCATGTTCATAGGATGTTTCAGGACTTGTGTGCATGTTTGGTTTGGAGTCCCAAGGGCTCGAGTGAGTTTCAGATATGTTACGGGATGTTTGGACTTAGGAAAATCTAGTGTGAGAGTGTTGTCTCTAGTGTCTGGTGCATTGTACTTCGTGATCGCGTAGTCACTCTTGCAATCGAGAAGGGGATCTAGGGTGCGGAGAAATTTTTCTCTACGCGAACGCGGAGACTGGGTCACGAACACAGAGCGATGGGGGCCTTACCCTTCGCAAACGTGGCCAGCTCAATGTGAACGAATAACATTTGAGACCTGGGGTAGGGGGTCAGTCGCTTTTCATCACGAACGCGAGTAGGGACTTAGAATGCGAAGGCCAGGGGATATAGCCTTCATGAACGCGATAGGATTTTTGCGATCGCATAAGTCTCCAAGACGTAGCTCTCCGCGAACGCGACAGTGTTCACGCGATCGCGATGAACACTGTCACCCAGCTATTCAAACATAGAATCAAAACGGGAATTTGGCCATTCTTTCAAAATTTTCAAAACTAAGAGACTTAGAGGAGATTCTACCACGAGATTTTCTACCCCAAATTTTTGGTAAGTAATTTTAACCTACTTTCTTTCAATTACCCAATACATTTCATGAATTTTCAACTTAAAATCTAGGATTTCCATGGTAGAAATTGGGGGTTTGGGTAGAATTAGGGATTTTTTGGAAATTGTGATTTAGATCTCAAATTGAGGTCGGATTTAAAAACTAATTTCATATTCGGGATCAGGGGTGAATGGGTGAATGGGTTTTGGTCCAAACCTCGAGTTTTGACCAAGCGGGCCCGGAGACGATTTTTGACTTTTTGGGGGAAAGTTTGTGAAACCTAAATTTATGCATTGTAATTGATTTCTTTAGAAATATTTGATGTTATTAAGTTAATTATGTCTAGATATGAGTGTTTTGGAGGTGCAATCTAGAGGAAAAGCGGTGGTTGAGCTTTGAGTTTGAACGTCAGAGCAAGGTAAGTGCCGTGGTTAACCTTGGCTTGAGGGATTAGGTATTAATTTCTTATTTGCTACATGTTTTAAGGCTGGGTACAACATATAGGTGAGGTGATGAGTATCTATGCGTTGTTGTCGAGTCATAGCATACGAGTGGGTCTTGTTCTTGTAATTGTTGCCTTCCTTGATCATACTATTCATGTTTAGACTAGTTGATCGTTATGTTGATTACTCTTATCAGGTTTTATGGAATTTGGTACTGATTGAGTATTGACTTAAAGTTAAGGGCGGTATTGTGGAACTAATTGTTGAAGTAAGACGTGTTCTTGATATTTCTATCTCCCTGTTGTTATTGTTCATTATTTTGGTGAGGGAGGGTGTTAAAGCACGGAGGGTGATGTCGTGAAAATATTTTGTGAGTGAGTGTTAATGCACGAAGGGTGATGCCGTGCCATGCTTGTGTGTGATAATGCATGAAGGGTGATGCCGTGCCATGTTGTGAGAGAGTTAAAGCACGAATGGTGATGTCGTGCCGTTTCTATTGTTTCATACGGTGAGGTTGAGAGTAAAAGCACGAAGGCTGATGTTGTGCACTTTCCTTTACCGTGCTTACTTGTTTCTATCTGTTTAAGGTATAACGATTGATCAAGTCCTTATTTCTGTTGTGATCCTTTATTTTGTGTTTCCCCCTAGCATGTCCCCTTCCCAATATTTCTTGCCTTGTTTCTTTCATTGTTACTATTTGTATCTATATTGTTATACTGCACAGGTTTGTTTGTAGGTGTCTTGTCCTAGTCTCGTCACTACTTCGCTAAGGCTACTTCACTCTGCATTTCCTGTGTAGATTTTGGTACTGGACCGAGTTGACCCTTAGTTAGCTGCTGGCTTCATCTGATCGGAGACTCAAGGTAGTCCTATCGGCATTCATAAGCCCTAAAGTCCCCGTCTATCTTTTCTGTTTACTGTTTTCTTTTATTCAAACTGTTGTACTTCTTTCAGAGTTCTATTTGTAGTAAATTCTAGAATGCTCGTGGATTGTGACTCCAGATTCTTGGTAGTTGTATATGTTAAGACTGTTATGGATTTCTGGACTCTTTTAAACTTATCGTAGCTTAATTTTTGTATATCACAGAAAGGGATTAGAAATAGATTAATGACCTCTAATGTTGGCTTGCCTAACAAGTGAAATGTTAGGCACCATCACATTCTCGAGGGTGGGAATTCCGGGTCGTGAGAGTCATGTGCTTTCTGCTTAGTGAATAAAGAGTGATCATATGCACTCTATTGATATCCTACTCCTAGTAATGCATCTGTGATCTTAATTTTCCATTGTCTTGAAGCCTGTTTCAAGCCATAGAGTGATTTCATTAATCTGCAAGCTTTATTCTCCCCTGGCTTTAGAAACCTTATGGAAAGACCATGCATACTTCTTCATAAGGGTCACCTTGTAGGAATGCATTGTTTACATCTATTTGGTAGGGGATCCACCCCGTTGAGGCTGCTATGCTAAGGACAATTCTCACAGTTACTATTTTGGAAAATGGTGAGAATGTATCATGATAGTCCAACCCTTCTTGTTGAGTGTATTGTTTTGCTGCCAGTCATGCCTTAAATCTCTCAACCTCCCCATTTGATATTAAACACACACTTAGAACCAATTGGTTTCTTCCCTTCTGGCAAGTCTACCACCTCCCAGGTGTGATTTTCTTCAAGTTCTTTAATCGCTTGGTCCATAGCTTCTATCCACCTTGGATCATGTTGATAACATCCACAACACACCTCGATAAGAGATATGACACTGTCATATGCAATATAAATTAACCAACTATGAGTTGGGATCAAATACACATGGATTTATAAGGGGTGTTAGGAGTTTATTCTTGAAGAAAGCGAATGGATTAACGAAATTTGCACTTTCATAATGCGTTTTGTTTTCTACTTCTACTATTACTCTAACAATTGAAAGCTAAATAAAAGAAACTACAAATGAATGATTGTTTTTGGTATTGTCCCAAATAGTTTAAACGCCCAGGGATGTGACTATAACCTAATGGGTTAAATGTGTTAATATTTGTTTTGTTGATTGGGTGTATTATAGCTCTCAACTCTACATTACCCACTCAATAACTCCCCGTCAGAGAGTGATTTTGACCAATTTGGCTTTATCAAAAGGGGATTCAATAGGATCAGCCCTCGAAAAACCAAAAAGACTTCGATAAAATCAGCTATCGAAAAACCTTAAGAGATATCAAACTATCTTAACACAAACAAGCTAAGGCATAAAGAAATTTTTTACTAAGTCTTTAAGCCGAAAGGGGGAAATAATAGCCATCTGTTAGAGGCCATATCGGCCCGATCTAAAGACCCTAAGGGCCAATATGTTTAGAATTGCTCTCACTCAATTCGGACCTAAAGGTTCCACTATTCCGAGCTCGAATAAAGTCGACTTAAGTAGCTCGAGGATTCATCATAAAACCTTAAGGGGTATGTTACTGTATGTTTGAAACATACCCACTACTTGATAAAAACCTAAGGGTTTGCTTCATTCTAAGTTCAAAACTTACTCGAACTTAGTTAGAACAATGCAGTCACTGAATCAATTGAGCCATCTGAAATCTCGAACCTATTATTGAGCTCGAGGATTCGCTTTTGCTAACCTAACAAACCTAAGGGTTTAATTTAAGTCCGGGCTAGAGTTCACTCGACTACAAAGAATACAACAATAAAATATTCACAAGGCAAAAACAAAGTAAAATTTATCACAAATCGGAGACAAACTAGAAAGAGAAGGAACATTTCATTTGTAGAAGATATTTAAAAAGACCACACAGGGTCTTACACCAAAAAAAAAGAAGAAGAAAAATACTAAGTGCCTAGTCCACGCTGGGAGCCGCTTCTTCGGGAGCCGCGTCTTCGGGGGCTTCATCCCCGTCTTCTCCACTCTCGAGTTCACTCGCAGAGTCTTCATCATCGAAAAGTGAAGATGAGGCCTTGTCCTCCAAAACTTTTGCACTCTCGATATCAGCCGAGAGGTCGAAGCCACGAGTATGTACTTCCTCGAGAGACTTTCTCCGGGATTGTTGCCTAGCATGATCGACAAAACACAAAAATTTGACTTTGGCAGCAACAAAGATCTCCCGTGCCTGACTGTTGGCAGCCTCAGCGTTAGCTCGATATGAGGCCACAAGCGCCTCCCCATCCGATTTAGCCTTGGAAAGCTCAGCGGCCGACTTAGCTTCGATCTCCTCAATCCTCTGGGTCTGGGCCAAGATTTCCTCATTCACACATTGGAGTTGGCGCTCGATCGAAGTCATTTGGGCCCGAACCGCGTCTTTCTCCGAGGAAAGACGATCCATGTTCTGCTTCCACCCTAGAGTCTCTGCTTCCTTCATCTTTGCCACCTCTCGAAGCTGCTCTACCAGCTCACCCTTCTGCTAGGCCTGCAAAATCAAAGTGTTAGTCGCCAATGTCAAGTCAATACTTAATAAACTCCCAAGAAGTTATATTGCCTATTCGATGAGCTTGGTCTGTTCTCGATGAGCTTTTGTGAGTTCGGCTCGGAGGTTCCTGATCTTCTCTTCCTTTTGAACATATAGGAGTTTTAGTCCGTCTCTCTCCTCCATGAGCTTCTTGAGTTCGGCCACACAACGGGTCAGCTCAGCCCGAGATTTGGAAGACGCTTCTCGATGGAGCGCCATGGCCTGTACACAAAAGAGAAAATCAGACTTGGAAAAACGAGAATAAAACACAAGCATAAGTATGGAGGCTAAAACTTACTTCTTTTAGAAGTCGTTGAGCCTCGTCAAAAATGAGCGATGGATCCAGGTCGGGACCACCATCGACCCCTATGAAGCATCTGTGGAATATATCATTCCCTTCGTGGGCCGTCCCCACATCGGGAGTCTCCGTAGCCTGAGCATCTTGAAACTACCCTTAGGGGAACATAGGGTCGGGCGACCAATACTTAATATTAATTTCCCCAAGCAAGTCACTTGGGACATTTTCTTCTCTTTGGAGAGCCTCGGAGCTCGACCCTTCAGGCACGCCTGTCAGTTGTTCATCACGCTGGGGTGCGTTTTCACCACCTGATGGCTCGGGGACTCCGCTTGGATCTTCCTCCGACATTTCTTAAGTTCGAGATTGAATCACTTCAATCGCCACTGGCTCAACAGTCTTCGAAGCTTCAGTGCTTCCCCTCTTTCGAGCTACCAGCAAGTAGTCGGCATCCTCTCCCTCCTCGTCCTCCTCCCGAAGTTCTTGGACTATATCAGTAGGATTAGTCCTCAATTTTCAAGCCTTACTCTTCCTGGTCTTCAGGGTAGTTGGAGGCGAGGCCCTCTTCCTCTTCCTCTCTTTGGCCAACTTCGGAACTTCCTCTTCCCCAGGGTGGAGGTGGCCTCATGACAACATTGTCTCTGAGACCTGCATGAATAGAGACTAAGTTAAAAAGAAATATTTTTATGGGGAGGCACGAACTTACAGGCAAAGGAACTCACTGTGGTTTTTGTCTTCCCACCGACCTTTGGTAAAATCGCGCCAACAGCGCTCGGCATATGATGAAGTGGAGGCCAGTTGTCGAACCCAGCCTGCAAGGTCTGAAACCGCACTAGGAAACCAAGGGAGAGCTACACCATGAAAAAGAACTTACACTAGAAAGGAATAAAGAAAACAAAGCGGTAAATGACATCGATGAGATTATACTTATTTTTCCTGTTCCATTCCTCGGGGAATGGCATTTTCTTGGAGGGTATCAGATCCGAGGTCTTGATTCGGACAAATCGGCCCATCCAACCTCGGTCCTTGTCCTCGTCAATGCTCGAGAACAGTACTTTTGTGGCCCGATGCTGGAGCCTTATCAACCCACCTCGATAAAGACGAGGATTGTATAACCTGATCAAATGGTCAAGGGTGAACGACCTTGATCGAAAAGAATCTGAGCAAAATGATAATACGCCAAAAGGAGGGATAGATCTGGCCAAGGGTCACCCGATACTTGTGGAAAAAATCGAGTATGACCGGATCTACGGGGCCCAATGTGAAAGGATAAATGTAAAAACTTAAAAATCCTTTTACATGGGTAGTGATGTCCTCCTCATGGGAAGGAATCACCACCTCTTTTTTGTCGCAATTACAGTCCTTTTTCACCTGTTTGAGATCGTCTCCAGATATCGAATAGATGTGTCGGGGCATGGGCTCACATCGGCCAGGAACTGAGGAAGGCTTTTTTACTTTAAAATCGGAAGTCAGTTCGCATAGCCCAGGAACACACTATTCAATACGAGGCTCCACCAGCGTTTCATCGCCGGCTGGCCGCGATGAGGAGGCATTTTCCTTTTGAGGGGCAGTCTTTGATGTTTTGTCCATCACTATATGAAGTTCAAGAAATAAGAAAGAACTGATGTTATGGTAAACACAAACTGATGAAGAAGATGAACTGAAAGGGAATAAAGAAGCTTGCAGATATTTGAGAAAGGATTTTGGAAGTAAAGTTTGAAGAGAGTGTGAAATTGATCTATTTATAGTGGCCACTTCTACGGTTTGAGAGCACTAGTGGCCGACCATAAGCTGTCGTTAATGAATAATCTTGGGAACTGTGTGGACGCGACCCTTCAATCACTTCTATCGTTAACGTCATGGGATTGACGTCATGATTGAGGTGTTAGAGAATCGAGGCTCAAATTGTTTCTTATCATTTACTCTAAGAAACGCGGGGACAATCTGTATACAATTGAAATTGGGTGTATCTGATTTCATAAATACGAGGAACTGCCTCGAGAGTAAGCTCGTAATGGACCAAGCTCGAGCTCAAAGATAGAGCATGAAGCACAAAGATCGAAGTGGTCGCTGAGGATCGAGACCGAGCATGATCAACCTCGAGTGGGGCATAGTAACAGAATGACGAGATATTAGCAACTGGTCGATGATTACGGTGGAAATCACAGGCCAGATCGAATCAGGCGATTATTGACACCAATCATAGGATTTGTTTCAGTTAATAGAATGGTATCTAATTTAGAATTCCTCTACTATATAGAGAGGGAACCCATTCACTTGTAGGACATCTATCATTCACTGATTAAAATATATACAATGCTCTATTTCTCTTACTGTTCATTGTTATTTGCTATTGTTCTTCATGGTTCTTATTATCGAACCTCGAGACCATCTCGAATCGAGGTCGAGCGCACTGCTAACACACTGGTTTGATTTACTTTATTGTCCAATTTATTCATTTAATTCACTGTTTGTCAATTGATATTGAATTAGATCACGTATCCTTATAACCACAATACAAGTTTAATTGTTACTCGAATTTTAGGGTAAACAAAGACATAATCATGGGATTTAGCCAAAACCAAGTAAGAATCACTTACCCAAATGTTTATCCTTGAAAAATCTCTCAAGAATCGCCTCTCCCCAAGCTCCAATTCGTCAAAAATGGTAAATGGGACAAGTCCCCTTATTTTATAACTTAAAGTTTCTGTCCAGGCTGCCCTCGATTCTGCCCTCTCAATCCTGCCATCGATTTGGCCCTCTCGATTCTGCCCTCGATTCGGCTCTCTCGATTCTTCCCCCGATCATGGCTTCGATCACGGCCTCGATCATGACCTCGATTTTGATAGATGAAGGAAACCAGAAGAGTCACACCAACAAATATCAGCTATTAACCAAAGTCAAAAAATTATCTGTTAACCACCCGAAACTCTCCCGAGGCCCTCGGGACCTCAACCAAACATACCAACAAGTCCCAAAACATTATAAGAACTTAGTCGAATCCATAAATCACCTCAAACAACATCAAAAACAAGAATTACCCACGGATTCAAGCCTAATGAACCTCGAAATTTCCAAATTCTACAAACGACGCCGAAACATACCAAACCACGTCCAATTGACCTCAAATTTTACACACAAGTAAAATATGACACCACGAACCTACTCCGACTTCTGGAAATCCATTCCGACCCGATATAAAAATTTTCACTGCCGACCAAAATCGCCAAATTTTTAACTTTCGGCAATTCAAGCCTAATTCCACTACGGGCCTCCAAATCAGATTCCGGACGCGCTCCTAAGTCCAAAACAACCTAACAGAGCTAACGAAACAATCAAAATTCAAATCCGAGGTCGTTTACACACAAGTCAACATCCTGTTGACTTTTCCAACTTAAGCTTCTAATTAAGAGACTGAGTGTCTCAATTCACTCTGAAACCACTCCGGACCCGAACCAACCAACCGAGTAATATATAATACAAGTTTACAGCACTAAAGAAGCAGAAATAGAGAAAACGAGGCTATAACTCTCGAAACGACCAGCCGGGTTGTTACATAAGTATAATTATGTATGTCGATACTTCTCATACTTCCTAATACTAATATTTTTTAAAAGAAAAAGATTCTACAAATTAATTGTCTTAATTTTTACTTACTATATCTCAAATAATATTTTAGAGAGGAGATAATTATTATACAATTTAAACAAATTTTAATATTTTACAATTAAAAAGGGAACTTGAAACTATATTTTATTCTTAAATATTGTTTCCCTTATTTTATATAGTATTGCGATTGAAATTGTAATTTGATAAGAACTTTGTATAAAATGATATCAATTGATAATAATATAAGAACATCTGAATGTAAATCTACATAAATTATCACTAATTTTTTCTAATAAGATCTTCTTTACCTGAAATAGTTAATAATAAAATAAATAAAATAATGTTTCTTAAGGAGATAATAAAATTATCATATATAAATATATGTTACCATAGTATTTTTAATCAGGTGAACATTTAAATTATAAAATTACCAAAAAGATAATTTTTCTAGCTAAAGTTACTTATTGTAATAATAATAATAATAATAATAATAATAATAATAATAATAATAAGAAGAAGAAGAAGAAGAAGAAGAAGAAGAAGAAGAAGAAGAAGAAGAAGAAGAAGAACAACAACAACAACAACAATTAATTAATGCATTAAATGAAGATAATGAAGGTTGAATGAAAAGCGGAGTCCACCTAAAGAATTTAATAGCTTCTGGCCATGTATTTCACACCAGATGCACCAGCAAACAGCAGCAGCAAATAACCCAAAAATGGCCCGAAACCACCCTGAAATACACCCGAGGCCCCTGGGTCCCCGTCCAATCACACGACTCAGTCCCATAACATCCCACAGACTTGCTCGAGACTTCAATCACATCAAACAACGCCGAAATCACGAATCGCACTAAAATTCAAACTTTATGAACTTGAAATTTCCAACTTCTACATCCGATGCCGAAACCTAGCAAATAACGTCTGAATGACCCCAAATTTTGCACACAAGCCACATTCGACATTACATACCTGCTCCAACTTCTGGAATCACATTCCGACCTCGATATTAAAATTTCCACTTTCGGTCGGATTTCTCAGAAACCTTCAAATTCCTATCTTTAGCCAAATGACTTCAAAATGACCTACGGACATCCAAATTCACTTCCGATCACGCTCCCAACTCCAGAATCACCATACGAAGCTATTCCCAGACTCGGAATCCCAAACGGACATCAATAGCTCTAAAATTCTTTCCAACCCAAATTTATGAAGTCCCTCTAAAACACTAACTTCCACAATATACGCCGAAACTCTCCTGGGTTATCCAAACCCGATCCGGACATACGCCCAAGTCCGAAATCATCATACGAACCTCCTGGAACCTTCAGATCCTTATTCCGAGGTCGTTTACTCAAAATCCCAATCTTAGTCAATTTCTCCAACTTAAGGCTTCCGAAATGAGAATTTTCTTTCCAAATTAACTCTAAAAATCCCGAAATTCAATTCCGACCACACCCACGAGTCATAATACCTGAAATGGAGCTGCTCATGGCTTCAAAACCGCTGAACGACGCGCTAGAGCTCAAAATGACCAGTCGGGTCGTTACATAAAGTTACTGAGTAAACAACGATGTTTTAAACAATTCAATCGAAAAATAAATCCCAAAGTCATCCCAGAACTCGGTGTCACAAGTGCATGAGTAGTCTCTGAGAAAAACAAAATGAAATACAATAACTGTCCAGAATACAAATGGGACAGTAATGAAAGTAGAATAAATCCAAGGAAGACTCAGTTGATTGCGGGTCGCTCGAGGGGAGCAACTCTCCTAAGTCTCTAGGTCAGCCACATTACTGCTTCAAGTGAGGCCACTAGAAATACATGTACATGTGCAATAAAAATTCACAACAAGTGTACTATGAGTACGAAAACAACGTGTACCCAGTAAGTATCCCGCCTAACCTCGAAGAGGTAGTGACGCGAGGTGGAATTTAACACTTGTTAGAGGTCAATTCTAATAAAATCAAGGGTGACACTAATCATGGATATCATAGGTAATTAACAAATAGTGATAGGAAATAACAGCTTCTTCCACATTTACAAACTTTAAATCTTCGTCATTTCAGTTGACAACTTATAATTAAAGGCCAGTAAAAAGTTAAAAATTCTGAAAGTACTCAGCAATTATCATGCGCAAGAAATGTCGAGGGTCAAACGGATCGAACCAACGATAAATGTAAATTGTGCACTGTCGAAGGGTCGAACGGCTCGAACCGTAGATGCATCTATTACCCCGCTCGTGAATCGATCATGTGACGCGGTCATATATTAATAATAGAGTTACCCTGCTCGCGAATCATACATTCGACTCGGGTACTCATAGATACAAACATTCACACAATAAATTCACATTTTATCGGGAAAACAATCACCCAAGGAAGTGATAAAATTCTCTTTTAATGGACGCGAAGATAGTATTTAAATCTTTTCCAGAAATATCATTTACCAAGTTCGATAAGGTTTAATCATTTCCAAATTCTTCAATAAAGTTACAAGTATGACAAATAAATCATGCTTTTGGGTTTTTGGGTCCTAGACTACCTGGACATAAGCATAATAGTAGCTACGCACGGACTCCCATCACCTCGTGCGTACGTAGCCCCCCCAAATAGTAGCACGTATTTAATTATTTCACCAATGCGGCCGATTCCCTCTTACAAGGTTAGAAAGGAGACTTACCTCACTCCGATGATTCATAAGCTACCTCCAAGCCCTTCTGACGACTCAAATTGATGCACAACACCCCAAAACTATTCAAATAACGGGAAAGCCAATGAAAATACACTCTAATACTTATAACAATTCAATTTATATAAATTCCTAACTCCGCCCGGAAAGTTAAAAATATTGCCCTTGGGACCACGTGCCTGGATTCCGAAATTTTTCAAAGATAAACTTTACCCGTAGCCTCACTAACTCAAATATATAATTTACCCTAAATTCCATGCCCAAATTCGTGGTAAAAATAAAAAATACAAATTCTAGGTCTTTCTACCAAAACACCAAATTTTCTACTAATTTCCATGACCAAACTTATATACAGATCTTGTACTTAACTTGAAATGAGTAGAAACAACATACCTTGACATAGATGACGAAGATCCCCACTTGAAGCTCTCCCAAAAATCGCCCAACCAAGAGAAAAACGAAGAGAAATGACCAAATCCCGCTTTAAAAACACTCTGCCCAGCACTGACCCTACTATGCGATCGCAGGAACGCCTTCATGGTCACGAAGGCTAAAAATCACTGCCTCCATATTCCCTTTTACACGTTCGCATAAGCCTACATGCGTTCGCGTAGGTTTCCGAAATCCCAGCTCCGCGTTCGCGTTTGCCTTGTCGCGGTCGCGATGAGCATTTCTCAGCAGCCTCTAAATTTCCTCTTCGCGATCGCACTCCATCCTTCACGATCAGATAAGACAAACGGACCTTGGCCCAGCTCCCAAATTTTCCTATTTGCGATCGCATGCCAACGACCGCGATCACGATGCACACCAGCTGCACCAGAAACTAGCAGCAGCAAACCATGGGGAAATGATCTGGAACCACCCCGAAACACACTCGAGGCCCCCAGGACCCCATCTAATCACACGACTCAGTCCCATAACATCCCACGAACCTGCTCGAGGCCTCAAAATATATCAAACAACACCGAAACCATGAATCGTACTCCAATTCAAACTTTACGAACTTTGAAATGCCAAACTGCTACATTTGGTGCTGAAACCTATCAAATCACGTCTGATTGACCCAAAATTTTTCACACGAGTCATATTCAACATTACGGATCTATCACAACCTGCTGGAACTTTCAAATCCTGATTCTGAGGTCGTTTACTCAAAATACCAATCTTAGTCAATTCTTCCAACTTAAGGCTTCTGAAATGAGAACTTTCTGTCCAATTCGACTCCGAACTTCCTGAAATTCAATTACGCCTACAAGTCATAATACCTGAAATGAAGCTGCTCATGGCCTTAAACCGCCAAACGACGTGCTAGAGCTCAAAACGACCGGTTGGGTCGTTACAAGATGACAAGCCAGACTCCGAGCGCAATGTCTCCGAGGACTACTAGGAATGTAATGATAAAGAGAAAATAAATGTATTTAATTGAAAGAGAGTAAAATATAGCATATGTTTCTCTAAGAATTTTGTGTCTTACAATGTCTCCCGAGCCGGAAATTTATGGCTATAAATAGGGAAACAAGATCCTAGGATCACGCCCCACTTAAATGATAATAAAGGAGTCATTGATGAATATATCATGCCATGAATGAAAATATACTCTGTAACAGTTTGTCATTAGTGTTAGAGAATATTCTTTCATTGAATGTTATCCGATGGAAAATACTCGATATGTTCCCATTGGCCAAGCTCCCTTCGAAATTTACCCAATTTTCGGTTGTAGCTGTCATATCCAGTACTGGTTTTCACGTGACTCACATTTACCTGTTTTTCAGTTCCACGTGTCATAGTATCATTCGGCCATTTATTATAAACCAATTTTACTCTATACAGATAGTCCCCTTGCTTTCCGGTGATATATCTCTGTGTTACCGGGAAGTTGGTGAAGATTCCCTTCTTGGCAGGAAAGTTCTTGAAAAATCTTTGACGCTTGAAAGGACACACATATTCTCGTATTTAATACCCAAAACACGTGTTTCCCCATGATTTAACAAATATTTTTGTCGATTTTTGAGGTAATCTTGACAACGATTTTTGTCGTCTATAAATTTAATCTTGGTCATCATTTTACTTCTTTTACTTTCAAAATTTTCGTAAGTCCTTCTTCTTCCTTGAACTCTTATGCTTTGAAATTTTTTTATCTTCTCCGACTTTCTCAGCAAAATCTTTACTGACCCTTTGTTATTATGGCTTCTTTCATTGCCTTTTTAGAAACTCTAGTCTCCTATCCAGTGGAGGCCCAACAAGAAACAAGGATAAAGAAACTGATGTTGATTCTGAACCTCCCACTGTGAAAACCTTCCTACCCAAACACTTCAGTAGTGTTAATGAATTCCAAGAGAAGGCTCCTTCTGCGCCTTCATGGACCTGTGCTATTAGTAAGTATGCCTCCTCCATTCGTCCTTCTAGTATCCCTACTTTGAATGAGGACTGCAACTATCATAATCTAGGAATCCTCGCCCTAGATATGATAGAACGAGTTACCTTCACCAAGGAGGGTTACTTATGTTTATACATATCCCTTTACCTTGGGTCCCTTTTCTCTGGGGTCGAACGTAGGGCTCGACACCATAATTATGGAGTTTTACCATCGGTACTGGATCAGCTTAGCACAAGTACGCTCATTTATATGGCGGACGGTGGATTGCCTTCGCCAACTGTGCACGGAGACTGGGGAAACCCTAACCCTTGCACACATGATGAATCTCTACTCCCCCAAAGTTTTCCGTGTGGAAGTAATTAACTTCAGCAAACGTGGTCACCATGCTCTTCTCACCAGCGTGGTTGATGACAATGATCGTGGGTGGATGGAGCAGTTTTCATCATCTCTACCCAGGACATCATCTGTCACGACCCAAATTTTCCTCTGTTAGGTATTGTGATGGCACCTAGTCTTAAGGACTAGGTAAGCCTAATATTAAATGAACATGAAACATAATATTAAAACTTTTAAATGCTTTTTGAAATAAATCTCTATACATTGCGAGTACAAGCCATAAGCTTTAAGGAATTTACACTAAAATCTCTAATTACCACTGTCCGAAATAACTATAACAGTGCATGAACAAGAATATAAGAAGGTGACTCCGAAATCGCGAATGCTGAAGCGGTTTTACCTTGAGTCTCCACAACAGCAACCGTGCTGCTAACAATCAAACGGCCGGCTATGCAAGAACATGGAATCTGCAATAAAAAAATGCGCAGAAGAGTAGTATGAGCACACCATAGCGGTTCCCAGTAAGTATCAAGAATAACCTCGGTGAAGTAGTGACGAGGACTAGTCAAGACACCCGCGTGCCTAATAAATAAACAAGTATATATGTATAAAATGACAGAATATGAAATCTATCTAATGGCTACACAAGATAGTAAATAACAGAATAACTACAATGCGGAACGAAATACAGCAAACAATAACGGAACATCATAATAATACACAGAAAGATGGATAGAAATACAAGCCAAATCGGAAACCACAACACAATAACAACACTAGTAACTCAGCACTGCATTAGTTTGTCCACATCAGGCCTTAGCCAATAAAACCCAATAAATTTGTCAAATCCTCGAGTGAAACTTTTCAATCGCAAGTTTATATTGAAAGTTTTTTTTAAAATATAATCATTTCAGTGTGAAAATTTCCTTTGAAATATACTTCCTCCAAAGATACATAAATATACTTTACAAAACGAAATCCTCAAACGAAATTCCTTTGAATAAAAGCTTTTCAAATGTACCTTTCTAGAAAATGTTTTTCGAACATAATTTCCTCCAAGATAAACGCTTTTCAAACATAGTTTCCGTCAAGGTAAATGCCTTTCAACTTTACTTTTCAATAATTGTCCTTCAATCATAGTTTTCCTTCAATATAAAACAACCGGGATTCCGTCCCGTGGCTCAGAATTTAGTCATGCAATACAACGGGAAAGCTACCGGAATATGTCCATAGTCCCAATTTAAATATGCAACGCAGTACAGGGGAAAGCTCCCGGAGTACGTCTGTAGTCCCGATTTAAATATGCAATGCAGTACAAGGGGAAAGCTCCCGGAATACGTCCGTAATCCCAATTTAAATATGCAATGCAGTACATGGGGAAAGATCCCGGAATACGTCTGTAGTCCCAATTTAAATATGCAATGCAGTACAGGGGAGAAAACAAAAATACGACAAAAACAACGTACATTGCCACGACAAGCACAAAAGAAACAAAAGACAGAAGTACAAAGTGCGACGAGCAAATCAATACAAGAACTTAAATCACAAGAATGGTAAAGCTCACTCATAAGAAGTAGCCACTGAAGGGAATTTCAAGCACAAGAGAATAGTGTAACGAGGGGAAAACAAAACAATATTGCAACGATTCACAATATTCAAGTTCATAACAATAAGAGACCAAATCATCCCGGCAAGGGAAAACAACTATAACCAAATCACACTTAAACAATTAGCTTCACGGAATAAAATTCAGCTTGAACAATGCACAGTAATAGGCAACACCAAGAAAATACCATCAACATGGATGATTGTCAAACTAATCCTAAGTAGCACTTAAGGGAAAATCATATAAATCACAATATACAACTCACGGGCATGCTTGACACCGACGTATAGATATTCCAATTACTGCCAAAAAATTATAGGGAGAGATTATACTAATTCTAGTAAAATAGGCAGTTTATGAAGAAAGATATAACATGACGGTAGAAGAGGTAAAATGTTCAGTTAAGTCAATTAAGATCAAATAAACAAAAAAGGGAAACTAAAAGCAAAAAAAATCTAATTCAAGCAGGAAAGGATGAAACTAGCAACCAGGAACTCAGTCATAGCAAATACAACTTCATACACAAGGAATTTAAGACTTAAGAATCCCAAAATGGCCAACCTATTTGCAAATAAGTCTGAGTACGCACTTGTCACCTTGCATACATGGGCTACAATCAACATAGAAGACTCAAATCCTAAGGGGTAGTTCCCCCACACAAGGTTATGCAAGATACTTACCTCGACAGTGACAACCTGGTACTCTAAAATGGACTTCTCGGGTGAAAAGACCTCCCGACGGCTCAAATCCAATTATCGCATATCCAAAACACACATAAATCATATAAGGATCTATTTCGAATAATAAAGTTTCAATCTATACAAAAACATAAAAGTGGACCCAAAAGCCGACCGCCGGGCCCGCACCTCGAAACCCGACAAAATTTACAAAATCCGATTACCCATTCCAATACGAGTTCAACCATACAAAATTTATCAAATTCCTATACCATTTGGTCCCTCAAATCACGATTTTCATTTTAGAAATTTTCTTCCAAAACCAACATTTTCCTTAACTCAAAACACAAATAAAATGATTAAAATAAAGATAAAATCATTGAATATATTTAATCCTAGTTGAAGAGCACTTATCCAATCGAATTTCGTTAAAAACCCACCAAAAATCGCCAAGAACCGAGCTCTAGAAGTCAAAATGTGATAAAAATGGCTTAACCCTAGATTTCAAGATTTATAATCTGCCCAGTTATTAAACGAATCGCGATCGCGAGAGGTTACATGCAATCACGTAGAAGAAATATTTTTGGTGGCCCAAAGGTGCTATGCGATCGCGTAAAGACTAATGCGATCGCATAGAAGAAAATATGGCTATTGACCAAATTGCACGATGCGATCGCGAGGGTGTAGGTGCGAATGCATTGAAGGAAAAAATGGGTGGGTCACAAAACACTATGCGATCGCGATTAAGCCTATGCGATCGCATAGAAGGAAAAACAACAGACAGAACAACAGTTTTATTTTGAAGGAAATTGACTCGAAGCCCATCAGAAACACACCCGAGACCCCGTCTAAACAAACAAACAAGTCACATAACCTATCACGGACTCGCTCAAGGTCTCAAACCACATAAAACAACACCGAAACGACGAATCAAACCAAAAATCAAACTTATGAGCATTCAAATCGTCAAATATCAAAACTAGTGTCGAACCTTATCAATTCAACCTGGAATGACGCCAAATTTTGCACACAAGTCATAAATAACCCAAGGGTCCTATGACCACTCCCGGAATTCCATTCTGAGCCCGACATCAAAATTTCACCTATCGGCCGAAATTGGCAAAATTCCAACTTTCGCCGAATTACCTTAAATTACTCTACGAACCTCCAAAACCAATTCCGGACGCATGCCTAAGTCTAAAATCATCATACGAAGCTGTTGACATCACCCAAAACTCATTCCGAGATTGTTTACACAAAATTCAAACCTCCGGTCAACTTCCATCACTTAAGGTTCAAAAAAATCGAAATTTTCCTTCCAAACCGACTCCGGGTCATCCGGTTACTGAAGCCAACCACGCACGCAGGTCGATATACACAATGTGATGCTGTTAAATTCTCAAAACGACTGATCGGGTCGTTAAATCATCCCAGTCACATATCCGTCTTTTCCTGAATCGTGGAATCACTTTCGTAAGTTTACGATTTATTCATTTCTTTCCTTCGTGAAATGATTATTTTCTGTTATTGTTGACCTCTTCGCTTCTTTTATTCCAGCTACCCGGCGGTAACCACCACGAGTTCAAGTCCTGGACCATTGGTTTCAGAAGATTCTGGAAATCACAACACCAGAATCCTGCCAGTTGAAGGAAATAGCCCTCAAATATCGGTGGAATGCCAAAAACCATGGTAAACTGACTCCTTCTTCCTATTATCCTTATATGAACATAGGTAACTTTGCTAACTCAATTTTTTTCTTGATTCAGGACTTCCACATGGCTCTATCACCTGCCCCAAGGTCGACGTTTTAGCTGATTGTCACGACCCAAAATTCTATGGAAGGTCGTGATGGTGCCGAACACCTCTGTCAGGCAAGCCAACACTAAAAGTTAATTAAATTTATATTTTAGTATTTTGAAATCATTACTTTTCATTACATTATATAATAATCAATAAACTTTACTGAGTAAATAACGATGTCTTAAAAAAATTAATTAACAAAAAAATCCCAAAGTCATCCCAGAACCCCGTGTCACAAGTGCAAGAGAAATTTCTAGGAAAAAAATGTAATACAATAACTATTCGGAATACAAATTGGACAGAATAGAAAATACAATACATTGAAGGAGACTATGTTGGCTGCGGGCCGTCTCGGGGGATGCAGCTCAACTAAGTCTCCATATCAACCATGCCGCTGTGCCAAGCTAGGCCACTAGACATACATGTTCCTGTGCAACAAAATGCACAAGAAGTGTAGTATGAGTACAAAAACAACGTGTACCCAGTAAGTATCCCGCCTAACCTCAAAGAGGAAGTGACGAGAGGTCAACTTTAACACTTACTAGAGGTCAAATAATATTAGATACAGTAGCAAAATGAATAAGTACGAAACATGGCAAATATATGAAACTGTAGGTATAAATTACGTGGTACTTTTCCTTTTTTTCTTCACAACTTACTCAACTCTACTAGCAAGTTCCCTCCGTATCGGAGCATATACATAGAACAATGGATTTCCTCAAAGAGGTTGTCATACTTCAAATAAGGGAAAGCCCTTAGATATACTAGTTTCTACCCCAAATGTTACGCACGATTCCATGAGGATAATTTATATATATGAAATGCCGAGGCGTACGGCCCGATCCAACATAAAATTAAATTGTGCACTGCCAAAGGGTCGAACGACGCGAAGCATGGATGCATCTATTAACCTGCCGAAGCGAACAATCCGCTCCCATGAGAGTGTGGTACATAAATCTTGCCGAGGTGAACGGCCCGATCCATAAGAGTGTGGTAGGAGGACTTACTCCGATCGCGAATCACACATGTGACGCGGTTACACATAGATTTCTCGAGTTATTAAAGTATTCTTCCAATTTTTTCAAATCATGAACTTTCAAGATTCCATTTTTATAACAATTTTCGATTCCCTTCAAAAATATTTAATAAGTATGCTCAATCCAGCTTCTTCTCAAAGCAAGCAATAAACACAAGCCAAATATAATAACAGCAAAGCATGATGTAAGCCTAAAACTACCCGAACATAGGCATAACTAGTAGCTACGTACGGACTCTCGTCACCTCGTGTGTACGTAACCCCCCACAAATAGTATCACATAATTAATTATTTTACCTATGGGAACAATTCCCTATTACAAGGTGGTTAGAAAGGAGACTTACCTTGTTCCGAAGATTCATAACCGGCCTCCAAGCCCTTCCGACGACTCAAATTGATGCACAACGCCCCAAAACTATCCAAATAACGGGCAAACCAATGAAAATACACTCTAATACTAATAACAATTAAATTTCTATAAATTCCTAACTCCGCTCGGAAAGTTTACAATATTTCCCTCAGGCCTAACTCAAATATATAATTTACTCTAAATTTCATGCCCAAGTCCGTGGTAAAAGTCAAAAATACAAATTCTAGGTCTTCCCACCAAAACCCCAAATTTTCTACTAATTTCCATGTTAAATCTATTCATAATCATGTATTTAACTTGCAATAGGCGGGGAATGACTTACCTTGACAGTGATGACGAAAATCTCCCTTCCAAGATCTATAAAAACCACCCAACCAAATGAAAAATGTAGGAGAAATGACCAAATCCTTCTTTTAAAACACTCTGCCCAGCACTGTCCCTACTATGCGATCGCAGGAACGCCTTCGCGATCACGAAGGCTAAAACTCTTTGCCTCCTTATCCCCTTCTACGCGTTCGCATAAGCCTACAGGCATTCGTGCAGCCTTCTGAAATCCCAGCTCCGCGTTTGCGTCTGCCTTGTCGCGTTCGCGATGAGCATTTCTCAGTAGCCTCCAAATTTCCTCTTCGCGATCGCATCCCAACGACCGCGATCGCAATGCACACCAGCTGCACCAGAAACTTGCAGCAGCAAACCATGGGGAAATGATCTGAAACCATCCCAAAACACACTTGAGGCCCATGAGACCCCGTCTAATCAAATGACTCAATCCCATAACATCACATGGACCTGCTCGAGGCCTCAAATCACATCAAATTACATCGAAACAATGGATCAAAACTCAATTAAATCTTCATGAACTTTAAAATTTCCAACTTCTACATTCGATGCCGAAACATATCAAATCACGTCCGATTGACCCCAAATTTTGCACACAAGTCACATTCAACATTACAGACCTACCACATCTTCCGGAATCGGAATCCAACCCCGATATAAATATTTCCACTTCCGTTCGAACCACATAAAACAACGCCGAAATAACGAATCCAACCAAAAATCGAACTTATGAACTTTCAAATCTTCAAATATCAAAACTCGTGCCGAAACCTATCAATTCAACCCGGAATGACGCCAAATTTTGCAGACAAGTCATAAATAACCCCCACGGACCTATAGCCACTCCCGAAATTCCATTGCGAGCCCGACATCAAAATTCCACCTGTCGGCCGAAATTGCCAAAGTTCTAACTTTTGCCGAATTACCTCAAATTACTCTACGGACCTCCAAAATCAATTCCAGACGCGCCTAAGTCCAAAATTATACGAAGCTGTTGACATCACCCAAAACTCATTCTGAGCCCGTTTACACAAAAGTCAAACCTTCGGTCAACTTCCATCACATAAGCTTCAAAAAAATCAAAATTTTCCTTCCAATTCGACTCCAGATCATCCAGTAACTGAATCCAACCACGCACGTAGGTCGATATACACAATGTGAAGTTTTTCATGACCTTACGCCATCGAACGAAACTTAAATTCTCAAAATGAACGGTCGGGTCGTTACATCATCCCAGTTACATATCCGTCTTTTCCTGAATCGTGGAATCGCTTTCATAAGTTTACAATTTATTAATTTCCTTCCTTAGTGAAAAAATTATTTTCTAGTATTGTTGACCTCTTAGCTTTTTTATTCCAGCTACCTGGTAGGAACCACCACGAGTTCAAGTCTTGGACCATTGGGTTAAGAAGATTCTGGAAATCACAACAGCAGAATCCCGTCGGTTGAAGGAAATGGCCCTCAAATATAGGTGGAAGGCCAAGAACCATGGTAAACCGAGTCCTTCTTCCTTTTATCGTTATATGAACATAGGTAACTGTGCTAACCCCATTTTTTTTTATTCAGGACTTCCTCAGGGCTCTGTCACGAGCCCCAAGGTCGACATTTTAGCTGATTGTCACGACCCAAAATTCTATGAAAGGTCGTGCTGGTGCCGGACACCTCTGTCAGGCAAGCCAACACTAAAATTTAATTAAATTTATATTTTAGTATTTTGAAATCATTACTTTTCATTACATTATATAATAATCAATAAACTTTACTGAGTAAATAATGATGTCTTAATAAATTTAATTAACAAATAAATCCTAAAGTCAACCCAAAACCCGTTGTCATAAGTGCATGAGCAATTTCTAGGAAACTAATGTAATACAATAATTGTCCGGAATACAAATTGGGCAGAAAAGAAAATACAATACTCTGAAGGAGACTCTGCTGGCTGCGGGCCATTTCGGGGGATGCAGCGCACCTAAGTCTCCATATCAACGATTCCTTTGCGCCAAGCTAGGCCACTAGACATACATGTGCCTGTGCAACAAAATGCACAGCAAGTGTAATATGAGTGCAAAAACAACGTGTACCTAATAAGTACCCCGCCTAACCTCGAAGAGGTAGTGACGAGAGGTCGAATTTAACACTTACTATAGGTCAAATAATATTACATATAGTAACGAAATTAATAAGTACGAAACACAACAAATATATGAAACAACATGTATAAATTACGTGGTAATTTTCCTTTTTTTTTTCACAACTTACTCAACTCTCAACTCTCAACTAGCAAGTTCCCTCCATACCAGAGCATATACATAGATACAATGGATTTCCTCAAAGAGGTTGTCATACTTCAAATAAGGGAAAACCCTTAGATATACTGGCTTCTAGCCCAAATATTACGCACGATGCCATGAGGGTAATTTATATATAAGAAATGCCGAGGCGTACAACCTGATCCAACATAAAAGTAAACTGTTCACTGCCGAACGGTCGAATGGCGCGATCCATATATCTATTAACCTGTCGAGGCGAACGACCCGCCCCCATTAGAGTCTGGTACATAAATCCTACCGAGGCGAACTGCCCGATCCGATAAGAGTGTGGTAGGAGGACTTTCTCCGCTAGAGAATCATACATGCGATGAGGTTACACATAGATTTCTTGAGATATTAAAGTATTCTTCCATTTTTTTCAAAACAAGAACTTTCAAGATTCCCATTTTTATAATAATTTTCGATTCCTTTCAAAAATATTTAATAAGTATGCTCAATCCAGCTTCTTCTCCAGGCAAACAATAAACACAAGCCAAATATAATAACAACAAAGCATGATGTAAGCCTAAAACTACCCGTACATAGGCATAACTAGTAGCTACGTACGGACTCTCATTACCTCGTGCGTATGTAGCCCCCCGCAAATAGTATCATATAATTAATTATTTCACCTATGGGGAAAATTCCCTCTTACAAGGTTAGAAAGGAGACTTACCTCGCTCCGAAGATTCATAACCGGCCTCCAAGCCCTTCCGACGACTCAAATTGATGCACAACGCCCCAAAACTATCCAAATAACGGGCAAACCAATGAAAATACACTCTAATACTTATAACAATTCAATTTATATAAATTCCTAACTCCGCTCGAAAAGTTGACAATATTGTCGTTGGGCCAACGTGCCTGTATTCCAAAATTTTTCAAAGATAAACTTTACCCATAGCCTCACTAACTCAAATATATAATTCACTCTAAATTTCATGCCCAAATCCGTGGTAAAAGTCAAAAATACAAATTCTGGGTCTTTCCACCAAAACCCCAAATTTTCTACTAATTTCCATGTTAAATCTATGCATAATCATGTATTTAACTTGCAATACGCGGGGAATCACTTACCTTGACAGTGATGACAAAAATCTCCCTTCCAAGAGCTATAAAAACCACCCAACCAAATGAAAAATGGAGGAGGAATGACCAAATCCCGCTTTTAAAACACTCTGCCCAGCACTGTCCCTACTATGCGGTCGCAGGAATGCCTTCCCGATCGCGAAGGCTAAAACTCGCTGCCTCCTTATACCCTTTTATGCGTTCGCATAAACTTACAGGCGTTTGCGTAGGCTTCCAAAATCCCTGCTCCACGTTCGCGTCTGCCTTGTCTTATTCGCGATGAGCATTTCTCAGGAGCCTCCAAATTTTCGCTTCTCGATCGCATCCCAACGACCGTGATCACAGTGCACACCAACTGCACCAAAAACCAGCAGCAGCAAACCATGAGAAAATGATCCAAAACCACCCCGAAACACACCCGAGGCCCCCGGGACCCCGTCTAATCACACGACTCAGTCCGATAACATCACACAGACCTTCTTGAGACCTCAATTCACATCAAATAATATCGAAACAATGGACCGTAAATCAATTAAATCTTTATGAACTTTGAAATTTCCAACTTCTACATTCGATGCCGAAACCTATCAAATCACGTCTGATTGACCCCAAATTTTGCACACAAGTCACATTCAACATTACAGACCTATCATAACTTTCAAAATTGGAATCCGACCCTAATATCAAAATTTCCACTTCCGTTCAGACTTCTTAAAAACTTAAAATTTCTAAATTTAGCCAAGTAACTCCAGAATGACCTACGGACTTCCGAATTCACTTCCAATCGTGCTCCTAAAATACTAACTTCCACAATTTGCGCTAAAATGCTCCCGGGTCATCCAAAACCCGCTCCGAACATATGCCTAAGTCTGAAATCATCATATGAACCTGCTGGTACCTTCAAATCCTGATTCTGAGGTCGTTTACTAAAAAATCCAATCATAGACAATTCTTACAACTTAAGGCTTCCGAAACGAGAACTTTTTTTCCAATTCGACTCCGAACTTCCCGAAATTTAATTCCGACCACGCCTACAAGTCATGATACCTGAAATGACGCTGCTCATGGCCCCAAACCGCCAAATGACGCATTAGATTTCAAAACGACCGGTCGGGTCATTACATTCTCTCCCACTTAAATATACGTTCGTCCTCGAACCTGCTAAGAACTGCTTTGGAGTTATATGAAATCGTTGTTTAACACTTCATGCACCTACCTATGCTACCAAAACTCAATTGAGCACATTAGCCCAATAAAATCTGAAGATATCCTCCTTTATACATACAATAAGCTCAGAACCCAGTTCCAACTCCTGAAATTCTCTGCCAGGCATGTTTCCAATATATGAACACCGAATCAATCACTACACGAGGTACCATATCATGATTGCATGCCTTTGCTGAATTAACACCATAAGCCGCATAATTCACCTAACCATAATAACATCTTCTGATCTTAATAGCCAAAATTCCACGAATCTGATGCTCCCAATGCATCTCATGACCTATATAAATCTTGCCCCAACTTTTACGTAACTGCCACGACGAATGAGATGTGTAGAATGTCATAATCAACTGTAGAGTCAACAAATCATTGAACCTCTTGTCTTGACTAGAATCATCACCTCATTATGAACCAAATAATGGTATTTGTTCTTTGATACACTTCATATGATATGATTGCACTGATCCTAGATCCATTAATCTGTTCTGTCCTAGTACGAACCGCTCAGGCAACAAGCCACTCCAGACATGACCAAAACTCTCATATGATGCCACAACGTGCCAATAAACTACAACCTCGAGTGCTATACATAAGGAAAACAAACACTGGGAGGAACTACTCAAGTCACACACTTATATGAACTTTCCTCAGAAAATGGGAAACTAAACACACAAAAAATAATATAGAAAACCGTACTCAACATCACACTGTTGCAGCGAGCAGTCCGATCCAAATAACATACCCATGGCGGCGTGCCACCCGATCCACACATAAAGTTCACATAAGGAGATACACACCGAGCTAAATTGTTCATTACTAAAAAATACTTAAAATTGGTCACAGCAACGCTATGTGTACAATACCATCCCCGGGGAGACATATAGGTCCAAAAGCTACAATACTTAAGCACAATTGAGGTGCGATATATGATCTGAATCTCACGAGCCATCCTTCTCGCATAATACCATTTCTACGCGGAATCTCAACACATAAGAAAATTATCAAGCCGTTGCACAACTCACAGAGCAAAATATAGTATCATATGAAATAGCAGACCCCGAAGTGACACCCAATGTTCTAAAAATCCTCCACGAGGAGCGCGATAATGAAATGAACACCTCTGGCCTGATATAGAGCCCGTATTAATATTTAAATCCATCCACAGATCTCAGGCCGATCTAGGCTAATAACCTTTCACGGGTCTCTAACAACCCCTTTTTTCCCATAACACACAAGAACAACCATCATAACCAGAGCAAACATCCACGGTCCGCATGCTAATGAACCGAGCACCCTCCAACCATAAATTCTCAAATAAGCGACATTACAACATTCTTCATACTTGGTTTAAATCTTCAATCAATAAAGTTACTACAATGTCACACTTGTACAATCTTCCCGCGGTAACTCTCCCACAACCTTTCACACAAGGTAACAAGTCTGCACATCCATACCACCGACCACATTAATGCTGTAAAGAAAATCAAGAATCCATAACCAGGATGCAAAGCCTCTTTCACAAAACACCGGTCTCAGGTGACGCAAAAGACAATACCATCTTCCTCTAAACATCTAAATCCTTTCCAGCCCATCCAAGCTCATGACATCATTGTCAACACCGAACCGCAACCTTGATTCATACTTCCAAATTTGATTCCATTCACCGCACCAAGCGTGCCAATATGCAATCGCACATGAATCTCATCATAACTCTTGAACCACTAATAGGGTAAACACTTCATCATATCATCATATAGAAACCGTTTACTTAACTCCTTCCAAGAGATCCACAACAACACACGAACAAATCCTCATAATTGTAGAATATGCAAGTCTTCAAGTAGTGGTGTAAACCACCATATCCCTTCCGGAATCCTCCTACGCATAACAGACCAAAATGCTTGAATACTTCCAATAAAATCAATTATGATGGCCAACAAGCACTTGCACGCACCGTCACAAATCACGTGCATAGCTTAATCACGCTGAAGGAACTGATCACTTCCATAAATATGCCATTTTAACCATGGTTAGTCAATCTATCTTCTTCTAATCTATCTTTGACTTGACTTATAAATAATGACAACTCCAGTCAACACATAACAACTCAATTCGTACTCACCCTGAGTGGCCTTGCATCACGAGACCATGCTGTCTCAAATTCCACGAACCATCTCACACCCTCCTAGCGCGCAAGCTCACATCCTCACGGATACACCCATTTCGAAAATGCCTCTACGAATCCTAACCCACTCCCTCTCATTCCTCCCAAATGCTGCACTGCAAGCTGAGAACAACATAGAACACCTCGAGCCTATTATCATAATCCGTTGCCAAAAACTCGATTCCCAACCATACCGCGAGCTTAAAATACTTAGGCACCGCATTCTAACCTTTGAATCTACTAGGACCGTTATTGAGAGTCACCCACTCTGGCTTGGTCCCGAATATAATCAACTCTACGGCTTCGCTGGTACCTGAACACCCATCTTGAATAAGCACCCAACTGAATTACTTCCCTTGCAAATTATCTCTGTACTAAGCATAAATCCTGAATCTTTCCAAAGCCTAAACCTGATTCCATAAGGCCAATATTTGCCCACATTTATCAAATCTTATGCTCAATCACTACTCATGTCTTCTTCGCTTAGCTGTAATAATCCACTAATATTCCGATGACCAGAATTTTCGCCAGTAGATACCCATGCAATCCAACCGTAGGCAGTGGAACTCTCATACTTAGCCTGAAGCCGTTATTACACAAATCTGGAACTCACCAAGAATCTTTTTTCATTGTTGACATGATCCTGCATAACCAACTTTCCAAATTCCTTGAAATCCTTCTGTTAGTATTTCACAAGCACTCCGAGTCATTGACCACATTCTCATATCTGACCCCTTGCTAAATAGTCAGTAAAATCCCTCGCAAAACTCCACCAACCACGCAACCACTGACTTGCTCACAGAAGTAAGCCACTTGTGAAAATCACCAACTGACACCTTCCAATGACGCTGTACTGCACAATCTCTATGACATCAATACCCCATCCTACACCCATTCTCATTTACCAAATTTACCAGTCCGTCCGCACCTCATGGACATCTACTAAATGCGCGACAATATCTTCTAATTTGCAGCTATGCTGCATCCTTCTTCATATCGAACAATTCCTCCCTGTTGTCCAATCTTCCGGCGAAATAGCCAATATTTCAATTTAACCCCGTGGACCCAACAACTGTCCACTAAAATTCTCAAATCGCTCTAAACTTCTCCTCAAGATGTGCAGCTATCTTACCACATAACTCATATGCTATGCTGCCACTCTCCTACTTTGATCAAACTCACTCCTTTAAGAAACTGCTCGACTTCCGCTTCTTACACCTGGCCTTCTAGAAATTCCACCATTGCCAGACACTTCCCACATGTCTTTCCTCATCGTATGCTGCCCGGTTGTTGCCTCAAATAAATATTATTCTTTATAGCACTCAAACCAGAAGACCACCACGACCTCAAACTCTCTGAATATCATCTCCCTCGAGCCACCTACATTAGAAATACTTATTCAACCATGAACCACCACACACCACGATCTTTGACAACCGCTTCTTTAATACTACTTCACATTACTCTGACCTAATGCAACCGAATAAACCATAGCGCCGACGAACTTAACACATCCTATTCAATCAAAGACGAAGATGCCACATCACAGATGAAAATTCCACCTCACTTGCAAAACACCCAGTCTCATTACTCTATCAACCTGAACCTGGTTATTTACAGTCCAATTGTCTTTCCTCCGCCGGAAATAAAATATTAAAATCTCGGAATCACGCTCTGTGAAGACCTCCGTCATTCATTGCCCCGACATATGGGCAAGAATCCTATCATCACATCAACACCGTGCGATTACCAATTATAAGCATCATAACAACCTGAGCGTAGCCTCAATGCTCTCAGAAACACAACTACTGAGCTGAATTAACATAATATCCTTCCGCAAAGCAACGAAAATAGCCCCAACCAACTAGGCATGGAAAAACCTCATGCCCCATACCTGTAGTACCATTACAATTCCTCAAATTCTTGATTTATAGCAAGCGCTTCGCGACGTGTAAGATTGAGAAAGAAGAAACGTAGGCATAAACCTCAAAGGAATAAAATCGCACGATGAGGAATCAAGAAGGCAAGTGCTCCAAATAGCCATGTAGTCTCTCGAAGATAAGTACAGACATCTCGGAATCCACAAGACTCAACTAGACTTGCCCGTGAATTGTGAGACCTACGGGAACCTAGTGCTCTGATACCATGTTGTCACGACCCAAAATTCTATGAAAGGTCGTGATGGTGCCGGGCACCCTGTTTCAGGAAAGCCAACACTAAAGGTTAATTAAATTTCTATTTTAGTATTTTGAAATCATTACTTTTCATTACATTATATAATAATCAATAAACTTTACTGAGTAAATAACGATGTCTTAAAAAATTTAATTAAAAAATAAATCCCAAAGTCGTCTCAGAACCCGGTGTCACAAGTGCATGAGCAATTTCTAGGAAACAAGTGTAATACACTAACTGTCCCTAATACAAATTGGACAGAAAAGAAAATACAATACTCTGAAGGAGACTCTGCTGGCTGCGGGCCGTCTCGGGGGATGCAGCTCACCTAAGTCTCTATATCAACCGTGCCGCTGCACCAAGCTAGGCCACTAGACACACAAGTGCCTGTGCAACAAAATGCACAGCAAGTGTAGTATGAGTACAAAAATAACGTGTTCCCAGTAAATATCTCGCCTATCCTCGAAGAGGTAGTGACGAGAGGTCAACTTTAACACTTACTAGAGGTCAAATAATATTAGATACAGTAACGAATTGAATAAGTACGAAACAGGGCAAATATATGAAACAACAGGTATAAATTACGTGGTATTTTTCCTTTTTTTCCACAACTTACTCAACTCTCAACTAGCAAGTTCCTTCCGTACTAGAGCATATACATATATACAATGGATTTCCTCAAACAGGTTGTCATAGTTCAAATAAGGGAAAGCCCTTAGATATACTGGCTTCTAGACCAAATATTACGCACGATTCCATGAGCATAATTTATATATAGGAAATGCCGAGGCGTAGGACCCGATCCAACATAAAATTAATTTGTGCACTGCCGAAGGGTCGAACGGCGCGAAGCATAGATATATCTATTAACCTGTCGAGGAGAACGACCCTCTCCCATGAGAGTGTGGTACATAAATCATGCCGAGGCGAATGGCCCGATCCCATCAGAGTGTGGTAGGAGGACTTACTCCGCTTTCGAATCATAAATGCGACGCGGTTACACATTGATTTCTCGAGTTATAAAAATATTCTTCCATTTTTTTTCAAAACATGAACTTTCAAGATTCCCATTTTTATAACAATTTTTTATTCCCTTCAAAAATATTTAATAAACATGCTCAATCTAGCTTCTTCTCAAAGCAAACAATAAACACAAGCCAAATATAATGACAACAAAGCATGACGTAAGCCAAAAACTACCCGGACATAGGCATAACTAGTAGCTACATACGGACTCTCATCACCTCGTGCGTACATAGCCCCACACCAATAGTATCACATAATTAATTATTTCACCTATAGGGAAAATTTCCTCTTACAAGGTTAGAAAGGAGACTTACCTCGCTCCGAAGATTCATAACCGGCTTCCAAGCCCTTCCGACGACTCAAATTGATGCACAATTCCCCAAAACTATCCAAATAACGGTTAAACCAATGAAAATACACTCAAATACTTATAACAATTCAATTTATACAAATTCCTAACTCCGCTCAGAAAGTTGACAATATTGCCCTAAGGCCCACGTGCCCGGATTCCGAAATTTTTTAAAGAAAAAAAAATTTCCCATAGCCTCACTAACTCAAATATATAATTTACTCTAAATTGCATGCCCAAATCCGTGGTAAAAGTCAAAAATACAAATTCTAGGTCTTTCCACCAAACCCCAAATTTTCTACTAATTTCCATGTTAAATCTATGCATAATGATATATTTAACTTGCAATAGGCGGGGAATCACATACCTTGACAGTGATGAAGAAAATCTCCCTTCTAAGAGCTACAAAAACCACACAACCAAATGAAAAATTGAGGAGAAATGACCAAATCCCTCTTTTAAAACACTCTGCCCACCACTGTCCCTACTATGCGATCGCAGGAATGCCTTCGCGATCGCGGAGGCTAAAACTCATTGCCTCTTATCCCCTTCTACGCGTTCACATAAGCCTACAGGCGTTCGCGTAGGCTTCCGAAATCCCAGCTCCGCGTTCGCGTCTGCCTTGTTGCGTTCACGATGAGAATTTCTCAGCAGCCTCCAAATTTCCTTTTCGCGATCGCATCCCAACGACCGCGATCGCAATGCACACCAGCTGCACCAGAAACCAGCAGCATCCAACCATGGGGAAATGATCTGAAACCACCCCGAAACACACCCGAGGGCCTCGAGACCCCATCTAATCACACAACTCAGTCCCATAACATCACACGGACCTTCTTGAGGCCTCTAATCACATCAAATAACATCGAAACAATGGATCTCAACTCAATTAAATGTTTATGAACTTTGAAATTTCCAACTTCTACATTCGATGCCGAAACCTATCACATCACGTTCGATTCACCTTAAATTCTGTACACAATTCACATTCAACATTACAGACCTACCACAACTTCCGTAATCAAAATCAATCCCCGATATGAAAATTTCCACTTCCGTTCGGACTTCTTAAAAACTTCAAATTTCTAACTTTAGCCAAATAACTCCAAAATGACCTACGGACCTCTGAATTCACTTCCAATCGCGCTCCTAACACCAGAATCACCATACAGAGCTATTCCCAGACTCGCAATCCCAAACAGACATCAATAACACTGAAATGCACTTCAACCGAGACTCATGCAATTTCTTCCAAAATGCTAACTTCCAGTATTTGCGACGAAACACTCCTGTGTCATCCAAAACCCGCTCCGATCATACGCCTAAGTCTGAAATCATTATACGAACCTGCTGGAACCTTCAAATCCTGTTTCAGAGGTTGTTTACTCAAAAATCCAATCTTAGTCAATTCTTGCAACTTAAGGTTTGTGAAATGAGAACTTTCTTTCCAATTCGACTCCGAACTTTCCAAAATTCAATTCTGACCATGCCTACAAGTCATGATACCTGAAATGACGCTTGTCGTGGCCCCAAACCGCCAAACAACGCGTTATATCTCAAAATGACCGGTCGGGCCATTACATTCTCTCCCACTTAACCATGGGGGTGATACAAAGTTTCGCTGCTCGAATAGTCCCAGCTAGAGAACAAGCAACCAAAAAGGCGACATTCTTCCTCGGCTGAGACACAAAGTAATAAAATAAAGAAGAGAACAACCGAATTAGCAATAATGGTTGTTGTAGATTATTGGGAATTCAGTGATGAATTGGCTCCCCTTCAGCTCAACCGAATGCTCAGCCCGGAAAGCTTCAAAACCCGACCGCAAAAGAGATCCAAGCACTTTGGGGCGAGATGGATCTGTTAGATAATGTTTATTCTCGCTTTTCTGCTACAAAATCTATCTCCGATCTAAGGAGTTCAGATGCTGGCTTCTTCTACATTCGACTATTGAGCAAGAAACAATCAGCGCTGCCTTGCCGCAGATACTTCTCATCCTTCCACACCAACAACCTCACGACCATCAATACCAGCCGCTCCTTCACCGCCGCCACCAACTGTATCTCCTCTACCAACAATATATGATTGAGAAAGAGGTGCTTCTACTCCCCAGTCTCCCAACCACGGGAATTTGGGGCATAATTACTCAATCCCTTCCCAGATCCTCGAGGGATGAGAAGCGCCACTTTTTCAGTTTCGAAAGCGTGCCATCGTTTGTCCAAGCCAGTTGAGATTGTGAATTATCTAAAGCCTTTGGATTCAGAGAAATATTGGAAGAAAATGAACTATCATTTCTGAGGAGTGCCTGATAAACAACGCTATGCACAACACAACGCAGGTACCAGACTAGTTTATTCGTATCTTCTTTTATATTTACTTTTTGTAATGGAAATTTTAACCTTGATATTCTTTTTTGCAGGCCAACTATCTTACTTCCAAAGGTCCACAAATGTTGATTCTTGACAAGCAAGGACTCACTTCCGAGCAGGATCAACTTTTGGCCAAGAGGAACCAACTTGTTGTGTATCTCTCGGTGTTGGAAGAAAAAGCTGTTGAGGCTGGCGATCTTGAAGCCCGATTGCAGCAAAGTGCACAAGATAAGATGGCCCACATATAATAAGCCACTCAATAACATGAAAAAATTCAGGAGGCTAAGACTAATGCTACTATGCTTGAGGAACCAACGATACTATGCTTGCTATGGCCAAGCTTGAGTCTGCCTTCGAGGAACAAATGAATAATTTGAAGACATCCTTAAGCTCCAAGATCGAGGAGGACAATGCTGCAAACTAGAAGAGGGTCTGACTAGAGGAGAAGCTAAAAAGGTCGATGGACCAAAACTGGCTTCATTCGGCTACGAATGTTGAGCTCGATGCTCGCCTCGGTGCCTTGAGATCTGAGAGGGACAACATCCAGGCCGAAATTGAGAAGTTTCAGGAAAAGCTCCACGACCAAGAGGCTTTCCTCGTATTTGAGAAGACTTATGTAATATATCATATGGGGGGGGGGGACCTTGGAAGAAACCAAATTGGTCATTGCTAATATAGATGATTGCATTGCCCAGGCTCGAGAACTGGAGTTGTCTGCTCGTGAACGCCTTCTTGCTCGGCCAGCTGCAACTGACTCCTCGAGTACTGGTTCTGAGTACTTGAGAACCGAAGGGGAGATTGAAGAAGATGAGGATGAAGGCAAAGAATCAGCAGGTGATCCACCTTCCTCCATCGGGCGAAACGCAGATCCCTCTCTTCCTTCCGGCTCCGGTGGCAATAAGGCTTAGTTTCTTTTTTCTATTCTTTTTTTTTGTTTTTGTCCTTTTGAACTTTGTAATTATGCCAAAATTTTCATCGAGTGTGGTTTTTGATAAATAATGGATTTTTTGCTTAAGTGTTGTAAAAACTATATTCCCTTTGCATTGGATTGATTAAAGCTTCGGGTATATTTTCATCTGATAGCNATGCAAAGGTAATATATCATATGGGGGGGGGGGACCTTGGAAGAAACCAAATTGGTCATTGCTAATATAGATGATTGCATTGCCCAGGCTCGAGAACTGGAGTTGTCTGCTCGTGAACGCCTTCTTGCTCGGCCAGCTGCAACTGACTCCTCGAGTACTGGTTCTGAGTACTTGAGAACCGAAGGGGAGATTGAAGAAGATGAGGATGAAGGCAAAGAATCAGCAGGTGATCCACCTTCCTCCATCGGGCGAAACGCAGATCCCTCTCTTCCTTCCGGCTCCGGTGGCAATAAGGCTTAGTTTCTTTTTTCTATTCTTTTTTTTTGTTTTTGTCCTTTTGAACTTTGTAATTATGCCAAAATTTTCATCGAGTGTGGTTTTTGATAAATAATGGATTTTTTGCTTAAGTGTTGTAAAAACTATATTCCCTTTGCATTGGATTGATTAAAGCTTCGGGTATATTTTCATCTGATAGCTTTTGACTCTCGTAAAAAATTCTTCCATAAACAACCCTTTACTATGAGGGTTTCATTAGAGAGGGTCCTCTTATGTTTATGGTGCTCTTGAAGAGGATGTCTCCTATTTATTTCGGCTTAATCAATTGAAATTTTTGTTAACTTTCAAATGATAGAATCAACTAATCATTTAGACAAAAAATAAGATAAAAATAAAAGGACTTTATATTATTTCTTCTATCTTTAAAAGTACACGAGCATTCATTTGCTAAAGTAAAAAACTGCCAATACAAGTGGCTAACTTGTATAATTTATTTCTATGGGGCTGGTCATGCAGTCCCCGGCCCTGATGAGACACTATTGTTCTCGATTCTAGCACTCCCCAATTTTTGTGGCATTCATTGTTGACTTATTTCTACGGGGCTGGTCATGCAGTCCCCAACCCTGATGAGACATTACTGTTCATGATTCTAGTAGTGCCCGATTTTTGTGGCATTCGTTATTGCCGTATCTTATAATATTCCACCCAGTGTTCGAATGCGAAATATGTGAACTAGAACACTGGAAGTCTTGCTTCATTGGTGGAAACAACTTGTGAATGGTTAAATAGTCTTTGGTTTGATGGCAAGCTTTGCTTTCCATCAATGATTTGCCATCGAGCCAAAGATTATTTAACCATTCCATAGAGGTTTATCATTGATGTGAAAATTTCCATGCCTTGTCATTTAAAGGTCTAATTCTTACCGATGACGCTCTTTTCGTAGTATGCTTTCCGCTGCTACTTCATTAAAATCCTTGCCAGAAAAATCTGATTGGGATAAAAATTGGTCGAAGGGAAAAATAGTGCAGCATATACTTTCATTGTTGATAGGATCCTTCAGCAATAGTACCTTTTGAAGTATGTCACGTTCTAATTACTGGGCAACTTGACCCCATCTTGATTCTCCAGTTCGTATAATCCCTTACCGGTAACAACTAAAATCCGACAAGGACCTTCCCATGTTGGACCTAGCTTTCCGCCATTGATTTCCCGAGTCGTTTGAGTCGCTTCTCAAAATCAAGTCTCCTACATTGAAGTAGTGGAGGTTCGCCCTGCGATTATAATATCTTTACATCCTTTGCTTTTGGGCCACCATCCTCACGTATGCCAAGTCATTGGGTTCGTCTAGCAAGTCCAGCCTTACCAACAACGCTTCATTGTTAGTTTCTTCGTAATGATCGGGAAAACCTAAAAGTTGGTTCCCCTACTTCCACCGGTATCACAGCTTCTCCACCATATACGAGAGAGAAATGTGTTTCTCCCGTGCTCGATTTTCCATTGTCTGATAGGCCCATAGTACAACCAGTAGTTGTTCGGGCTATTTTTCTTTAACAGCTTCTAGCTTTTTGTTAAGGTTCTGGATAATCATCATATTTTGTTGATTCCACTTGTCCGTTAGCACTCAGATGGTACGATGAAGATGTAATCATCTTGATTTTAAATATTCCAAACAATTTTTGAGTTTTGAGCCTATGAACTGCGCCCCGTTGTCATATGCAATTTCCTACGGTATTCCGAATTGGCAAATTATGTGGTCCCATATGAAGTCCATTACTTCGCATTTACCGATATTTTGGTAAGGACCTGCTTCAACCCATTTAGTGATGTAGTCAGTAAAAACTAATAGAAATCTTACCTTTCCAGGGACCGGTGGTAGATGATTGACTATATCCATTATCTAGTTCATGAATAGCCATGGGGAAAACACCAAATGCAAGTTCTACGATTGGTGCACCAATTGCACATGGCGTTGACTTTTATTGCATTTTTGAACGAATTCCTTTGCGTCCTGGTCCATCTGGGGCAAGTAATAACATGCCCTAACCAGCTTTAGAACTAACGAATCTGCACTGGAATTGTTCTCGCAATTTGTTCATGGACTTCTCTCATCACATAGTCCGCATACGAGGCTCCCAAACACTGGGCCAATGGTCCTAGGTATGATCTTCTATACAATTTCCCATCCACGAGGCAGTAGCGGGCTACTTTGGTTCATAGTGCTCGGCATGCCTTCGGGTCTTCATGTAATTTTCCATGCCGAAGATATTTGACGAACTCGGTCCTCCAGTCCTAGACTAAGTTGGTTGAATTGACCTCACAATAACCTCTACGTCCAATACCGAGTGTAGAGGTTGGATTACTGTACTGGATTCAGATCCTTTCATCTCCGTAGATTACCCTAAATTAGCCAATGCATATGCTTCCATATTTTCTTCTCTCGGAATGTGTATGATCGACCATTCCTTGAATCGTGCAAGAAATGCTTGAAACTTATTCACATATTGCTGCATGTGTTATTCCTGTGTATCATAAATCATGCATACTTGGTTTACTACCTGCTAGAAATCACATTTGATCTCGATTAACCCGGAGCGAAGTCCACAGGCCAATTCAAATCCTACAATCAAAGCCTCATACTCGGGTTCATTGTTAGTTAACGAAACAGTCTTAATGGCCTCTCTCAGGGTTTCTCCCAAAGGTCTGACAAGAAATACGCCGAGGCCGGACCCTTTTACATTGGAAGCTCCATCCATAAACAAGGTCCAAGTGCCTGATGTCGTTTCCAACACCAACATTACTTCCTTAGCAGCCAGGAGCATTAATCCGGGACTTAAATTAGCCACAAAGTCAGCCCAAACTTGTGACTTGATTGCAGTGTTGGGATTGTACTCAATTTCAAACTCACTAATTTTGATTGCCCATTTAGCCGACCAGACTGACAACTTAGGCTTGTGAAGGACATTCCTTGAGGGGAAAGGTTGTCTCAACGGCTATCATGTGGAACAGAAAATAAGGCCTAAGCTTTCGAGAGGCTATTACGAGAGCTAAGGCCAATTTTTTGAGGTACGGATAGCGAGTCTCCGCTCCCGATAATATTTTACTAACGTAACAAGAAATTGCACACCTTCTTCTTCTCGGACCAAAACAGCACTTACCACTACTTCCAAGACCACTGGATATATCAAAAATTGTTCGCCTTCCCCCGATTTTGATAGTAATGGGGGGCTGGATATGTATCTTTTTAAATCCTTCAGTGCCTGCTAGCATTCGGGAATCCACTCGAAATTGTTCTTCTTTTTCAAAAGTGAGAAGAAATGATGATATTTTTCCAAGGAGCTTGAGAAGAACCTGCTTAAAGTGGCCAACCTTCCGGTTAACCTCTGTATGTCATTTATGCTTGTTAGTTGGTCTTCGATGTCTTTGACTTTATCGGGATTTACCTCGATCCCTCTTTGCGTGACCAAGAACCCAAAGAACTTACCGGAACGAATCCTGAACACGTATTTTTCTGGGTTAAGTTTCATGTGGTATTTCCTCAGAATATCAAAGGTCTCTTTGAGGTTGTTCAAATGATCTCCTGCATATACAACTTGAGTAACATATCATTTATATATAATTCCATTGTTTTGCCTCTTTTTATCTTAAACATTTAGTTAATGAGCCTTTAATAAGTGGCTTCGGCATTCTTAAGCCCAATTGGCATCACATTGTAATATTATGTGCCAAAATTTGTTATGAAAGAAGTTTTTTTCCTGATCCTCCGAGCTCATCTTGATTTGATTATACCCGGAGTAAGCATCAAGGAAACCCGTTAACTCGTGCCCGACCGTAGCATCAATCATTTGATCAATATTTGGCAATGGGAATGAGTCTTTAGGGCACGCCTTATTTAAATCTTAAAAATCTATGCACATTCTAAACTTGTTATTTTTCTTCGGAACTACAACTACATTGGCTAACCATTCTGGATATTTCACCTCCCGGATTGAACCGAGGAGGCTTACTAGTAGGAAGTTAGGATCCAGGCTTAGCTTGTGCATGGCCACCTCTAGCGGGATAATTGTCATATCCGATGCGACCATGAAAAAAGTCGACGTTAGCTTTAAGGAAATTTATAAATCCTGACCTTAGATCGGGATTTAACCCTATCCCCAAATGGAACTTCCTTTCCAGAAATTGCTCGAACAAAGCCAGTTGCTCGAATTCTTCTGCAAGTTGACTTAGTTTCATCTGTCTTCTCGGTACCTGAAAGTATCTCAAAACCTTATAGGACTCTGTTGACTCCTCACTCTTATTGTCTTCATTCGAAGAGTAGGAATGCACCGACTCCTGTAATTGCTATTTGTTGGACTCCTTTCCTTTGGTGCTAGAAATACTTACTGCGTTCATCTCTCTTGCCGCCGGTTGGTATCCTTTTATCTGTTTGATCCCTTCCAGCATTGGGAATTTTAGTAGTTGGTGATATATTGAGGGCACAAACTTTATCTTGTGTATCCACAGCCTTCTAAGGATTAAATTTTAGCCCATGTCGCCATCTACCACTTCGAATAAGGTTGTCTTGGTTACTCCTTCAGCATCTGTGGGCAACATGATCTCTGCTCGAGTTGTTACCCTTGTCAACTTAAATCCAGCCAAGAGTTTTGTTATAGGAATGATGATTCCGTTCAGTTTTGCTTGTTCCAATACTATCCATTGAATGATGTTGGTTGAGCTTCTCGGGTCAACCAAAACATGCTTAATTTTGAAATATAAAATATTAAGAGAGATTACCAGGGCATCATAATGTGGAAGAAGCAGTCCGTCAGAGTCTTGTTCCGTGAATGTGATATCTTCTTCTCCTACTTCCCGGAGTCTCATGTTGTGATTCATAAACATCTTCGTTTTTTGGCCGTCGAGCAGGTTACACCGTTGATTTTATTCCCTCCGAAAATCATGTTGATAGTCAACCAAGGAGAGTATACTTCCACCTTTGAAGGCTCTGCATTGTTCTGGCTTCGACTGTAGTTGTTTTTGGCTCGATCACTAAAAAATTCCCTGAGATGGTCATTCTTCAATAATGTCACCACCTCTTCTTGTAAATGACATTACTCCCCAGTTCTACGACCGTGAGTCCCATGATATTCACACCATAAGTTGGGATTCCACTAGCTGGGATCGGATCTGATTGGCTTCGGGAATCGTGCTTCTTTGATATTCCTCATCACTAATGCGAACTCCACTAAGATAATGTTGAAATAATAATCCGATAACCTGTGATATGTGGAGTCACATGCCCCTAGTACCACTTTTTCTTGTAACGCTTGATGTTTCGGCAACGATCGACTCTTCTATGGGGGCGAACCTATCCGATGATTGAAACCATTTGTTGTTGTGTCCTAAACTCATTCATATGGAAGTAAACAATTTTAGATGACCGCCGATTCGCATCGAAGTCCCTTTTAAACATGTCCTGGTTTTCGTTCGATCCCGTCCCGTCCCTTGGTTGATTTTGGGAACCCGAGTTCATCGTATTCTTTCTTATTTTTGACTTGTAAAGGTTAAGGACATCCGCCCAGGTGGTTTTTTGGAATTCGAGTAGGCTTTCCTTCAATTTTTGGGAGGCATTGGAGCTTTGTGGATTCAAACCCTTTGTGAACGTCTCCACTGCCCACTCATCGGGTACAACCGGTAGAACAATCCTCTCTTTCTGGAACCGGATCATGAATTCTCGCAATAATTTGGACTCACCTTGCGCAATCCTAAATATGTCCGCCTTCCTGGCTTAGACCTTTCTTGCCCCACCATGGCCCTTAATGAATGAATCTACAAGCATTTCGAAAGAGTAATTGATTACTCGGGTAAGAGTGAATACCATGTCAGGGCCCCCCTTTGTGAGGGTTTCACCAAATTTCTTCAACAAGACCGATTCGATCTCGTGTTGAGACAAATTATTCCCTTTCACAGTCGTGGTGTAGTTTGTGATATGATCTTGCGAATATCAAGTCCCATCATATTTTGGTATGTTCGGCATTTTGAACCTCTTTAGAATTAACTCTGGCACTACGCTGGGGTTAAATGGCAATTGCATGTATTTCTTCGAATATGGGCCTTTCAGACTGGCGGGGCAGCCGAAATTTGATTCATTCGGGCATTGAACTCTTTTTAATTTTGATCCATTCATTCATTCATTGCCCTCATAACCCTCATGAGTTTGGTTTGAAGGGGTCATTCACGTTGCCATTCCCAGATTCGCTATCGGTCCCCCCGACACCATCGAGACTGACCTCCCCCTTGGGGTGTTATTATCGACTCTTTGAGCCGTTTAATTTGCAGGAACACTGGGAGGAACTGAGCACATTTCGTTTGCATTATTGGAAGCACCTAACAACATTTGTTTTAATTCCATTATTATCTGGTCCTACCTTTAGAGGTGAGTCATGATTGTTTTCTGCTATTCTCTTAAGATTTTCACTGTTTCCCAACATGTTCTTCCTCCGCATCATTAGGAGTTGCATCCCGCTGATGTCGAGAGTGCTGCCCTTTACGAATCGGGGTTGCTTCATCCCCTTTGTTGCAAGTGTTGTTGATTGAGTCTTTATGTTGAGGCAAATCTTCATATCCCTCAACATGTGCGTGATATTGACATCATTAGCTTTCGTTGCTGATTTCTTGCTAAGGAAAAATCAAACACATTAGTAATAAATGTAAGGATCAAAGTAATTACGCAATTGTCTATGCCCCACGGTGGGCGCCAAACTATTTACCCGTAGAACGATATAGTTAAATTAATTAACTGATTTATAGACAATCAGACTGGTTTGATCCAAAAATAATAAAGAGACCAGATAAAAATAATGCTTAACAACAAAAATTGAAGAAGATGACAAGTCGGGCTCCGAACCAATGTCTTCGAGGACGAAAATGAAAGCAATGATAAAGAGCAAATAAAGTTGTTTAATTAAAAGCAAGAGTAAAATAAAGCATATGTTTCTCCAAGAATTTTGTGTCTTACAATGGCTGTTGAGCCTGCTATTTATGGCTATATCTTAGGTAAACAAGATCCTATGATCAAGCTCATCTTAAATGATAATAAAGGAGTCATTGATGAATATGTAACGACAGACCATGAATGTAAATATTTTCTGTAATGATTGCTCATTAATGTTAGAGAATGTTATCTCATTGAATGCTATCCGGTTCATCTGATTTTCAAGTATTTAGCAATTACCTTGAAATTTATTTGAAGTCAAGATAATTTTTACCGTCGACTATCTATGCACCCCATAGCATTTTGTGGTATGCCCGATGCATATACATGTGTCTTGTTGATAGACGGTCATATTAATTGTTTACTTTTTCTAACCATATACATATATTATGCATTGATTAAACAAACTATACACATATGATATATAAATTATGCATATATTATACCTCCACCGACTATTTTTAGTTTATGTGAATGGGTTGGCGGCTAGTTGGGTTAATTTTTCTATTATTTTTCAGAATTTTGGGCCTCAAGTTATTAAGAAGGCCCACGACGCCTTTTTACCTTGGGCCTCTCGTTAATGAGGGTGCTCTATGAATTCAGGCCTTCCCTACAGGAATTAGAGGAAAATGGAAAAATGACACTGTATAACCACTTTCCAAATTGGTATAGCCCCTTGGGCCACTTTTTGTATATATAAATATTTTGTATATTACATACAAAATATATATAAATTATGTATTTTTATGACTACCGAATATAAATAATCTTTCGGTGGGTTCAAAATAAACTTTTTCCTCAGAAAGTCCTAAATGAAAGCTAACGCAAGCGGGAAGACACAGATTGAAATTATATTTAATCTCATGTAAGTTGAATCATGGAATTAGCTTTACATAGTGATTAATTTCTCATTTTGGATACCAATTCCCATATATGTTTATCTAAATGTATTTTTATTTTTCTAACAAAAAGAAGATACCTATTTGTTGTTTCTATTTCTCTTATTTTTCTCTGTTCGGAAAGTACTAGCTAACATACTCTTTTGTCTTCATTAATTTCATTTCTTTTAGTAACGATTTGTATATAGCAGTCATTCGGTATTATGTATGATGAGACAAGTTTGGCAAAATATTTTCTCGAGAAGACTTATCTTTTGAAAAAAGTTTCGATGTTTGATTTGAGAATAAAAAATGTGAGCATCTAAATTTTGACAAAAATTAAAATTTTTACCACTTTTTAGTATATAAATATTATTTGAGTTTAATCTACATATTTTGACCTTTATTTTATTTTTAGTAGGTTTTATTTAATTAAATTAAAAATCACAAAAAATTATATGTTCTTGATATTTATTTTTTCTAAGGAGGCATTTCCATGTGGCAAGATTCTTCCTTTTCTTTTGTAACAAACTCACATTCTCTTTCTAAAAACTCACATGCACATACACACTATTTTTCTTGGCCACCAATTAATCCCTATACCTACTCCTATATATTCACATAAAAAAGAGCAAGAAAATTTTTTCCTAAAATAGTGTAACGACCCGACCGGTCGTTTCGCGTTATAGGACCCTATTCCCCTAAATGAAACATCCTATAGTGGCTTATTATGATTTATGACTTACGAGGACGGGTGGTTCGGGATTCGAAAGCATTTAGAGTGATATATGAACACTTGGTTCCTTAAGGTTAGCCTTTAAGGCCAAGTTTGACTTCGGTCAACATTTTGAGTAAGCGACCACAGAATCGAGTTTTGACGGTTCCGGTAGCTTCTTATGATGATTTCGGACTTGTTCGTATGTTCGGAATGGGTTTTGGATGACCCTAGAGCGTTTCGGCGCCCAATAGCGAAATAAGAGTTTCCTTAAGTTCATATTGTGGAATGGGACGTGTTTTTGTGTTATCGAGGTCCAAACGGAATTCCGAGACCGAGAATAGACCCATCATGTCATTTATGACTTGCTTGCAACATTTGGTGTCACTCCGAGTAGTATATGTCGATTCGGCGCATTGTTAGCAAATTCAAGAACTTAAAGTTTCTAAGTTTGATTCTAGGGGGTTTGAGGTGTGATTTTGAGTTTTAGCGTTATTCTGGGTGTTTCGAAGGCTAGAGCGAGTCCGTATTATGATTTGGGACTTGTTGGTATATTTGGACGGGGGCTCGGGTGGGCCCAGGTGCCTCTCAGGCACCAAACGAGGCCAAAAACCAGCTGAAGTAGTTGCTGGTGCACCTGATCTGGTGTGACCGCATGTGCGGTTTCCCAGTCGCAGGTGCGAGACCGCTCCTGCGGTCCTTTGCCTAGCAGGTTCGGCTTCAGGTGAGGCTGCCCATTTCTCACAGGTGCGTATAATATTCGCAGGAGCGGAGCCACAGGTACGATCCTAGGCCCCTTGCCCCTCTTCCGCAGGTGCGTTCCTTGAGTCGCAGGTGCAGTACCCCTGTAGGCAGTGAGTTCTTTAAAACACGGGACAAAATCATTTTCACCTCATTTCTTCCCCATCGTCGACCTTGAGAGCTTGGAAAAGATCCAAATGACCTAGCTACTGAAAGGTAAGTGATTTCTACTCTAATGTTAGTTTAACGCATGAATTCCTACGTGGATTAACCTCCTAATTAGTGAAAATCAAGGGTTAGAGTAAAAACTTAGGGCTTTATGAAATTTGGGGAAATGACCCACTAACTAGCTATGAAATCATACAAAAACCATATATTAATGATCCTTAGGGTATGGTTAAGTGTTTCCTTCAAGAATTTCCGGAATCCAAGCATGTGGGCCCGGGGTGTATTTCTTTGGGATTTTTCAAAGTAGGTTGAAATAACTACTTAATCAGGTAAACTTCATACTTTTGAGCATAGATTAATCCATGTATACAATATTTGACTAGTTTCGAGTCCTTGAGAGACGAGTTTGGAGTTTCGGGCGCGTTCTTTACCCGGAAAGTAGGCTCGCCACGAGGTAAGTCTCCTTTCTAACCTTGTAAGAGGGAATTTTCCCCATAGGTGATTATAAATAATTGCATGTCCTTATTTGCGGGGTCTACGCACACACGAAGTGATGGCAGTCCGTGTGTAGCTACTATTATGTTATGTTGGGTAGTTCTAGGACTCACATGCATGTATTTATGTGTCTTACCTGTGTCCCTAAATGTATTTTGAGTTGCATATTATCCTTGAATTGGTATGAGAGTATTAGGAAGTTATGTTCAAAAGTTATATTGCTTAAGTCCTTGCTTTTACGTATAATCTCTGTTAAATCCCTACATAATGATAATTCTTTGTATGTATACGGCACCCACGTCGCAAGTATGCTTTGTGAGCGGGATAGCCCTACTATTATGTCAATCGCGTCGCATGTCCGATTTTCTAGCGGGGTAATAGATGCATCTATGGTTCGAGCTCAACCCTCGGCAGTGCACATTTATTTTTGCGACGTTTCGGTCGTATGCTTTTTGGCATACTATGTGCTATATAATTTACTGGGAGTTTTGCTGTAATTTTATAAATTGTTTCATGTGAAAAAGGAATTTAGTACATTATATTCTAGTGAAATTTGACATGCAAAGATAACTACAATTATACTTGATATTTTATGTCTTTGTGATTACCACGACTGTTATGCCTGCCTAGCCCTTATTAAATTATGTTATTAAAAATTTTGACCCTAGTAAGTATCACATCTACCTCTCGTCACTACTTCTTCGAGATTAGGCGAGAAACTCACTGGGTACATATCTATTTATGTACTCATGCTACGCTTCTGTACTTAACTGTACAGGCTATGAGGCAGGTGCATTTGGGTATTCATCCGGAGCTCGTCCCTGACGTATATTTAGCGTGGACTTCTCAGTGAGCTTCTTTCCTTGGTGTTTTTCTCTGGCAGCACCGTGGAGTTCTTCTTTTCTTTTGCTATGTCTGTATTACTTTTCTTCATACAATAGGGCAAACTTGTATTTTTTTTTGGATACTTATTTCTATTAGATGCCCGTAGACCTGTGACGCCAGTTCCTGGCATGCCCACGTAGTGAATATTCTATTCTTTTAGGTTGTAATTATTTGTGGTGATTACTATATTTATTACTCACTTTTGGTTATCTAAGTCACTTGTTTACTTCTAAATTAAAAATCTAAAATAAAAACCTCTCAAGTATGGCAAATTGTTTTATAAATTAAAAATGGATCACTAGTATATTAAGGTTGGCTTGCCTGACATCGGAGTTGGGCGCTATCGCGACCTAAATTGGGATTTGGGTCGTGACAAAGAGTGGACGGGGTTGCTTTCTTCAAAGAAACAACCTTCACTTCCATTAAAAGATGAGAAACAGACCTTAATTCCTAATCGCCTAAGAGAGAAGCTGCATCAGCAACACCCTTTAAATCCTTTAAACCTCAGAGACTTTAAACCTCATAGCTGCCGGCGTCCAGCCGGAAAAGCTAACACCAGTGACTCACCTCCTCCATCTTTCAGCCACCACCGTCAACAAAAACTCACTCAAACCAGCCTCAAACAACCCCCCCAACATTTAGCCTCAAATGAAGCTAAGAAAGTCACCGACTTCCAGCCCATTTCCAGTCATGAAAAGATGAAAATCATCAATGAAAACAAGCAAAGAAAACAGCAAAAATCAGCTGTCAAATATCCAAAAAAAAAACCCAAGTTCAGCCGAGTTTCGAGGTTGCCGGCGATCCCTCCGTCGTCGATGGAAAATTTTCCGGTCGAAAGTTCCACAATCTTCAAGTTGCTGTAATTTTACTCCAAATTCATCTATATAAAGCACATACAAGCAGAGTTCCAAAACCAAAGTAGGTTCTGTTTGAATCTGTCCTTGCTTTAGGCTTTCGGTTCATTTTGAATTGGCATTTTCTGTTAGATGATCTTTGATATCATAAAGATAAATGCTAAGTCTGCATTAAGAAACTAGCTGATTTTTCGACATATACTAAATACACTACAAAAAAAAAAAAAAAGATTTTCTATGATGTCATGTGCTCTGTGAGTTTGGTTGAAGTTTATAATCATTTATCTATCTTAGTTTTTGTAATCATTATACTTTTTTTAGCAGAATGTTTGCATGTTGTTTAATAAAAAATGACAAGTTAACCATGGCTTTGCCTTGCGATAAATTTACTTTATTCAGGTTTGGATTTGCAGTAATTGTTCACTTATATCAAGTTTGACATGATTATTCTTTAGTTCTTCTCGAAGAAATGCTTTTAGGCGTGAATTTTAAACTACTATCGTGATTGCGTACATGTGTGATCTTGATATTCAAATAAATTTAAGGTAAGCGTGCGCGCGACTTTTACTAGTTTTTAAAAAATAAACAAAAATATCGTGAATTGTGTACACATACGCGTGACATAATTTTTGACACATTAAACTAAATGGGTATACATACGCTTAAATCGCATTAAGGTAATCCTTTAGATAAATCAAATAATTAAAAACGGTAAAAGATAAATACATATAGGTCTAAAATGAGTAATTAGATCAAATAAGCCAAGGATGAATTATTGAGCGACCATGCTAGAACCACGGAATCCGGGAATGCCTAACACCTTTTCCTGTGCTAACAAAATTCCTTACCCGGTCTTCTGGTTTCGCAGACTTTAAGTAGAGTCAAACTTCTTTGATTTGGGATTTAAAATAAACCGGTAACTTGGGACACCATATAATTATCCCAAGTGGTGACTCGGAATAAATAAATAATCTCATTTCGATTGGAAAAATTCCCTTACCCCTAAAAATTAGGCCAAAACTAATCGCGGCCGACTCCCGACCGACTTCGATCGGTTAGAAAACCATCCGAAAAACCGATCGCAGTCGGTCATTTTTTCAAAATAGTTTATTTTTTAATTTTTTTATGAAATCAACCAACTTCGATTCCCAGATGGTCTTGGGGTAGAATAGTATCCTGCCACAGTATAGACCCCGGTTCGATTCCCAGATGGTGCATTTTTTAATTACATAATTAAAAATATCAACAGACTTCGGTAGAAAAATACCGGCCTACTTCGATCGATTTCGGCAAATATTTTATTTTTGTTTCTGGAATTTAATTAACTGACCGAAATCGGTCGAAAATGTTACGACCCAAATTCCAACTCAATTCGTGATGGCGCCCAACACCGGAGTCAGGCAAGCCAACATCAGTTTACTAGCAAGATTACTTATTTAAATATTCAACTGCTTGACAAATTTTAGATTTAGAATCATTTAAAGAAAACGGGTAAGTGATGCAACTTGATTAAATGAACTCAAAAGATTGTTTGCCAACATATGTAGTGTAGCCAAAAATGTTAGAAAAACCAACTACGCATGCCAAGACCTAGTGTCACAAGTCCACAGGAGACTAGTGGAATATACAAGGTAGACAAAATAAATATATAATTGTCTGAAAGGGGTAGACAAAAATATCCAAAAATAATAGAAACTCCACAGTGCTGCTGAGGAACGCCGGGAAGAGCAGCTCACTGTGTAGTCTAGTCCAGTAAGTACTCTCATGATCGCGCTCCGGTATGATAACCGGATGCACCAACCTTAGAACCTGTACAATTAAGTACAAAAGTGTAGCATGAGTACATATAAACAAATATGTACCTAGTAAGTATCTCATCTAAACTCAAAGAAGTAGTGACGAGAGGGAGACGTATTACTCACTAGGGTCGTTAGCAATAATATAATTAAACAGGTTTAATCAGGATTAGAAATTATGGAAATCAAGTAGACATGGAATATCAAGTATATGAACTACAACCTACCGCAAGTGTCAAATAAAAACATTAATACAAGTCCAAATCCCCTACCACATAGAACAATTCATTTGACAATATTAATAAGACTCTCAGTCAAATACATAGCATATAGTATGCCGAGGCGTACGACCGAAGCGACGCGAAAATTTAAATGTGCATTGTCGAAGGGTCGAACGGCTCGAACCGTAGATACATCTATTACCCCGCTCGTGAATTGATCGTGCGACGCGGTTGAAATAATATAAGGCTACCCCGGTCACGAATCATACATGCGACACGGGTGCTCGTATACATACACAGAATTGTCAGGAAATTCAGGAAATATGGAGTTCATACTTGGAAAACAAGAATCATGGCAACAACAAGATTTAATGTAACCTTCCATTTTCTCATGCTAGTTTCAAGGATAATAATCGACTAGGAATACATGCAGGGATACATGTAAGGCATATAAGCATGCGTGTGAGTCCTAAAGACTACCCGGCATAACATAGTAGTAGCTACGCACGGACACTCATCACATCGTGCGTGCATAGCCCCTGCAAATAAGGACAATTCAATCATTTTAATTACCTATGGGGACAATTCCCTCTTACAAGGCTAGAAAAGAGACTCACCTCGCGTAGAACCTACTTCCCGGGTCAAGAACGCACCCGAAACTCCAAACTCTTTACCCTAGGACTCGAAACTAGTCAAATATTATATAAATACGTTAATATACACTAAAAAGTATGAAATTGTCTTACTAGCTTAGCTAATTCATCTTTCTTGAAGAAATCCCAAAATACACCCCCGGGCCCACATGCTCGGATTCCAGATATTTTCGAAGAAAACACTCGCCCATGGCCTAAGGGTCATTAATATATAGTTTTTACATGATTTCATGGTAGAAAAGTGGTGAAATTCCCTAAAGTTCATCAACCCTAAGTTTTCACCCTAACCCCTTTGATTTCCATAATTAGGTGTTAATCTACCTAAGATTTAGTGTAATAATCTAACATTTAAATTGAAATTACTTACCTTTTAGTAGCTAGGCCGAACACCCTCTTGAAAGCTCTCAAAATCGCCAATGGAGGAGAAAAAAGTGGTGAAAAATGATTAAGTCCCGAATTAAATGGGCTCACTTCCTTCAGTGACCTCGCACCTGCGGCTCGAGGACCACAACTACGGTCCCGCACCTGCGAGCCATTGGTCGCACCTTCGGATATTGGCAAGGAGCTTGGGGATCGCACCTACGGTAGAAATTCCGCACCAGCGGACCCTCTCCTGCGGAGAAGGGTCCGCACCTGTGAAGGTAGGACTTTCCTCCTGGGAGTCGCACCTACGAGGCCTCGACCACAGGAGCGGTCTCGCACCTGCGATCTGGGCAACTGCACCTGCAGTCACACCAGACCTGGTGCACCAGCAGCTGAAACTACTAGTTTTTTTGGCCGTGTTTGGTGTCCGGGAGGAACCTAGGCCCACCCGAGCCCCCGTGCAATTATACCAACAAGTCCTAAATCATATTACGAACTTGCTCGAGCCTTCGAAACACCCAAAACCGCGCAAAAACTTAAAATCACTCCTCAAAACCCCTAGAATGAAACTTAAGAATTTTCAAGTCCTTGAATTAGGTTTCAATGCGCGGAACCAACCTATACTACTCGGAATGACACCAAATTTTGCAAGCAAGTCATAAAATGACATAACGAAACTATTCCCGGTCTCGGAATTCCGTTCGGACCTCGATAACTCAAAAACACGTTCCAACCCAAATTATAAACTTAAGGAAACTCTATTTTTGCTATTTGGCGTCGAAACGCTCCCGGGTCATCCAAAACCCATTCCGGACATACACACAACTCCGAAATCATCATACAAAGCTACTGGAATCGGCGAAACCTGATTCCGAGGTCGTTTACTCCGAACGTTGACCAAAGTCAAACTTGGCCTTAAATGCCAAATCTTAAGGAACCAAATGTTCTTATATTACCCTATACACTTTTGAATCCCGAACCACCCATCCCCGCAAGTCATGAATCACTGAAAGCCGCTACAAGAAGTCTTATTTAGGGGAACGTGGTCCGAATATGCAAAACGGCCGATCGGGTCGTTACAAAAAATACCGACTGAAGTCGGTTGGTTGACTCTACCTACCATACGATTACCAACCGCGATGAATCGATCAATTTTTGATCGATTTTTCCAATTACCAACTAACATCGGTCGATTTTGACAGTCGATTTCCCCCTTTTTTTAGTAGTGAATTAATTAACAAATGATAATACTGTTAATAAATCCAATAGTATTGAGATAAATTTTATGAGGATTAAAAGTTAAAAATAATTGATTGGCGAAGATATACGAAGTTAAGTTGAGATAGTTGTAAAACAAAATAACTTCAATCCAATACCAAGGAGGTCATTTTCTTCATTCAGTGAAAGATTATTTTTTTACAACCAAATAATGAAAAAAATGACCTATTTTTCGGGAAAATTATGTAGTTAGAAAATATTTCTACCATACCAAACATGTGGTTTGTTGTAAAAAGAATTTCAGAAAGAAAAAAAGGTTTTGCTTGGTCCTGTTTTCTCTTGAATATAGTACTCCACTACATTATAGTGTGTACATAATGGGCATATAAATTAATGTTTCTCCATTTCTGTAGGAATTATATTTATCAGATTGTTCAGCAACTTACCATATATCTTTACCAAGCTTTCAACATTCCATATACATGCAATTTCAAACAGATTATTTGTTTTACCAATAATAGTAAACTTATTTAACGGTTTCCTTCCTTCACAAGCAATATGGAGGATTTGGTAACAATGTAGTGTTGGTCAACACAATATGTGGAAAATTAACTTTTCATCCTTATTTTACAACTCATCACTTTTGAATTTAAGATTCGGAAACTTATTCATTCAAAATATAAATTATTTCTTTCTTACCCCAATTAAGTAATTAAAGCTTGTTGACAATTATTTGCTTGAATATTACCCGTAGGTTCTGCCATTCTTAGTAGTTCTTTCTCCTTGACGACATTATTATAATTTGTAAAAAGAAAATAATATAAAAAAGTAAAGAATTATAAACATTAGTATTATGCCTTAGTAATTATTTAGAAATATATTTGATTCAGGATTTTGACTTATATTAATGCTATAGAATAGTAGAGTTCGTCAGAGTCGACATGCCTAACCGCCTCACCGATCATTCGGGGAAGGCGGCACAGTGTGAGATAGATAATTTATCTAGGGTGGATGCCTGCTAAAGAGTTGAAGGTGTGCGAATGTAGGGTCAAGCTAAAATAGGCTTGTCTGATTATGCGACCGGCTGATCAATAGATACGAAAGTCAACCATAACGATCCGAGAGTCCCGTGCGGAAAGGCTCTCACTCATTGAATCAAAGATACGCTAAGGATAACAGGTTGATGATTCCCAAAATCTCTTTTCGATGGAATTACATTGGCTCCTCGATGTCGACTCATCACACCTTTCAATAATATATCTATTATTTCAGTTTGCATACATGTGTACATACGGGACAAAAATTACCAAACAAATACACAGCAATTGAAAATCAAAATCCTTCCGAAATAGGAAAAGTAAAAGAAGGATCATCTGAGGTTTAACTAGATAAAAAAATATGAAGTTTGGAACTTATAATAAAATAGAGCAAAATAGATCCATTCCCTTCTTTGCCAACAGTAAGTGTAAAATGTAATAGAAGCAAAAAGAGGTTATAAAAAAAGGAGGTGAAACAAAGGCATACTAGCCATAAATTTATAATATTTGATTCATAATTGTCAATAAAATTGTGCAAATATTGTTGGGTTTTAAGCTTGGTAGCGTTTAATTTTAAGCTTGGTGTAGCTTAAAGAGTGTGAATGGAAAATTGAGGAAAAATGAAATATTTGAGTTTTCCTCCTTGGCAAAGGGACATTGTCCCATATTTGAGGAAGAAAAAATATTTGATGTGTATATATTCATTTGCTCTTCCTTTAAATCTTAAAGAGTTGAGAAGAAGGCAAGACTCGCGCCGTCATCGTCGTCGCCCGACATTGGCTTCAGCTTTGGATTTGATCAAAGATCGATTGATTGATTAATCTTTTTGGACAAAATTCATTTCAAATTATTTAATTAATTAACCAAAATTCAAACCGGAATAACCCATGACCCGCGGCCCGGTCCAGTCCTGTCCGTTTTTCTTTCCAGGATTATTTTAAATCCATTTTTAATTTTCCCGCAATATTCCTATATGTTCCAACAGCTATGGATGTTCTGAAAGATTGCAAACCTTTTCAGAATCAGTGCAAAATGGTCTATAAATATGCCTTGAATCCCAGAATTTATACTTACTAAATTTTTTGATTATCTTCTTCTTCTTCTGCACAATATTTTTCCAGTGTGTTTTAAAGCCTTCTAGTGGTTCGCTATTACATCTGCATTTTTGGTACCAACACATTGGTGAGTTAAATCGTTCTATCCTGGGAGGATAATATTCCAACACCTCGAGTACTTGAGGGGAATAATTTCCTTAAGGACACATTGTGCATTCAGTAGGCTCGATATATTCCTATACTGTTGTTCAGAATTTATTTCGTTAAACTTTTCTACTAACTTTCTGTTTCTGGAGTTTAATGCTTTACTGGTTTTACAGAAATACAGATTGTCTAACAATCTTAAGGAAATTATATTTTTATTATATTCTGTTTTCTGTTTGTGGAGATTAAAACATGTGTGGTTTTCTACTCCTTCTGAATTTTACTATTATGATTCGAAGATATAAAAACTTCATCAGAATATTGAAATTCAGAAAATGATTTGAAGAACATAAAAACTTCATCATTTTCTGTGTAACAGTATATAAAAACTTCAGTTTTTATTTGTTATACGTACTGTTTATTTTTAATTATAGTAGTGTTTACTGTTCTGGTTTTTCCATTAATTGAACTCTTCTATCTTTGACAGTGACAAATGGCAATTGATAGCAAAAATTCTTCTACGACTGTTGTGGCAACGAAGATAGCCTCGTTAAGCTGAACTGCTGTTCCACCGGCAGAGAAATCGGGGAAATTTTCTAGAGACAACTTCAAAGGATTGCAGGAAAGGGTGTTCTTCTGGCTTACCACACTTGGTATTCACTAGTGAAGAACCTCCAGTGCCTGCTGCGGACATCTCGGACAACGAGAAATTCATGATTGTTGAGGCGTGGAAGCAGGCATATTTTCTTTGCAAAGGCTATATCTTAAGCGCTTTAGAGGATGACTTGTAAAATGTGTACAGTGCGATGAATACTTAGAAAGAATTATGGGACGCACTTGAGAGGAAGTACAAGACAAAATATGTATGCTTGAAGAAGTTCGTGGTTGCCAAGTTTCTAGACTATAAAATGATACACAACAAAACTGTGGGAACCCAAGTTGTCACGACCCCAAATCCAGGCCAGTCGTGATGGAACCTATCATGGAACTAGGCCGGCCAAAACTTCACTCAAATCATAATAAACTTCCCTTTTACATATTTACTATACTGATGCCCACTCAAATCCTCAAAAGAAAAATTCCATTCCTATGCGCCCTTCTTCCCCAATTTTGGGTTTAATTCCTCAAATTGTATGGTGAAAATCAAGACAAATTCATGAAATTGAACCAAAGATGGTTGAAGAATAATTACCACAAGAACCCTACTGAAAAGCTCGTCCAAAATGTCCTTCTCCCGAGCTCTCAAATGGAAAAACAAGTTATGGCCAAGAACCCCTGAAATAGAACTTAAAACTGACTGCCCAGGCCTTTTCTTCACTGCGATCGCGGAAGCTCCCACGCGATCGCGAAGAACAAATCTGCTGCCCCATCAAATTACCCTATGCGATTGCAGACATCCACACACGATCGCGATTCATCAAGACATAAACCCACACATTCGCAAACCACTGTACGCGATCGCAAAAAACAACGCCTCAACCCACTCACGCGCCCTTTTAACTCTATGCGAACGCAAACAAAACTACGTGATCGCACTGCCGAACAACCTCATACTCACGCGATCGTGATCGTGATCACGACCTCCACCACGCAATCGCATATAACAAAAATCCTGCCATCCTCAGCTAGGTCTACATGATCGCAAACTCCTTCCCGCGATCGCGTAGAAGGAAACCAGAAAATCACACTAGCAAAAATCTTCCCAGTTTTCAAGCCAAGAGTTGGTCTGTTAACCACCCAAAAAACACCCAAGGCCCTCAGGACCTCAACCAAACATACCAACATATCCCATAACGTCATTCAAACTTAGTCGAGCCTTCGAAACACCAAAAAAAACACAAAAATACCAAAATTACATCAAATTCAAGCCTATGAGCTTTGAAACTTCCATATTTCGCCAACTATGCCGAAACCAACCAAAACACCTCCGATTGACCTGAAATTTTGCACACATACTCAAAATGATATTACAGACCTGTTCCAACTTCCAAAATTACACTCCGACCCTGTTAGCCCATTTTTCACTGCCGATCGGAAATCGCCAAAAACTAACTTTCGCCAATTCAAGCCTAATTCTACTCCGAACATCACAAAAATATTTTGAACACACTCTTAAGTACCAAATCACCTAACGAAACTATCCGAGCCATAAAATCGCATTCCGAGGTCGTTCACCAATAAGTCAACTCTCAGTTGACTTTCTCAACTATTAGGCTACCTTGAGGAGCCAAACGCCTCAATTCTCATCATGACCACCCTGAACCCATACCAACCAACCCAACACACATAAATGAAGCTGAACCACATAAAATGAAGCAGAAATGGGAGAAACGAGGCTAAACTCTCGGAACGACCGGCCGGGTGGTCACACAAGTTCAGGGGTTTCAACTTATTTTTCACGACCTTATTGCTGAAGGTATGGTCATGAATGAAGCATTTCAAGTGGCTGCAATGATTGAAAAACTTCCTCCTTCGTGGAGAGATTTCAAGAACTATCTTAAGCACAAGTGCAAAGTAATGAATTTGGAAGATCTTGTGATATGTCTCAAGATTGAGGAAGACAACAAAACTGCCGAGAAGAAGTCTCGTGGAAATTCAACGATCATTGGAGCTAATATCGTTGAGGAGACTGCTCCAAAAAGTATGAAGAGAAAGAGGTCTTCTGGACAGACTAAGGAGTAGAACAAAAAGAAATTCAAGGGCAACTGCTACAATTATGGAAGAGTTGGTCACAAAGCCCCTGATTGTCGTCTCCTGAAAAGGATAAGAAGAAGGGACAAGCCAACATAGTGGAGAAGAATTTTGACATTGATGATTTTTGTGCAATGCTTTTGGAATGCATTGGAAATCCGAATGAGTGGTGGATTGACTCTGGAGCCACTCGACATGTTTGTGCTGTCAAAGAAGCATTTGCGACTTTCTCTACTGCTAGTTCTGAAGAAGAGATTTCCATGGGAAATAATGCAACAACCATGATTGAAGGTTATGGGAAGATAGTCCTGAAGATGACTTCCGGCAAGGTGTTAACGCTCAACAACATTCTTAATGTTCCTACTATTAGGAAGAATTTAGTTTCTACTTCTTTACTTGTGAATAATGGATTCAAATGTGTATTTGTTTCTGATAAAGTTGTTGTAAGCAAGAATGAAATGTATATTGGAAAAGGCTATCTCATGGAGGGCCTTTTCAAAATCAATGTAATGGTTGTTGACAGTATGAATAAAATTTCAGTTTCTTCTTATTTATTGGAGTCAAATGATTTATGGCATATTCGTTTAGGACATGTCAATTATAAAACCTTGTGGAAGTTAATTAATTTAGAAGTATTGCCTCTTCGAGTGTAATAAATCAAAATGCCAAATATGTGTTGAATCTAAGTTTGTAAAACATCCTTATAAGTCTGTTGAAAAGAATTCAAATCCTTTAGACTTAATTCATACTAACATTTACGATATGAAGTACACACCATCTCGAGGTGGGAAAAAGTATTTTATTACTTTTATTGATGATTGCACTCGATATTGTTATGTTAATTTGCTTAATAGTAAGGATGAAGCAATTGAAGCATTTAAGCAATACAAGAGTGAAGTGGAGAATCTATTGAATAAAAAGATGAAAATAATTAGAAGTGATAGAGGTGGAGAATATGAATCTCCGTTTGCATAAATATATTCGGAATATGGAATTATCCATCAAACTACTGCACCTTACACACCTCAATCCAACGGAATTGCGGAAAGGAAAAATCGAACATTAAAAGAAATAATGAATTCTTTATTAATAATTTCCGGATTACCACAAATTTTGTGGGGGGAAGCTGTCCTTACAGCTAACCGAATACTCAAGAGAGTACCCCACAACAAAATGCAATCTATTCCATATGAAAAATGGAAAGGAAGAAAACCCAACTTGAAATATTTCAAAGTGTGTGGGTGTCTAGCAAAGGAACAAGTTCATTTACCTAAAAGGGTTAAAATCGGACCACAAATAGTAGATTGTGTTTTCATTGGATATTCTACAAATAGTAAAGCATGTCGGTTTTTGGTTCATAAATCCGATAATCCTGAGATTCGTGTTAACACGGTAATGGAATCAGATAATGCTGAATTTTGTGAAAGCATCTATCCGTATAAAAGTGAATGCGAGTCGTTAAGTGAAAGACCTAAAAGACCTTGGGAAGAATCAAAGGAAAATAATCCAAGTGTAGAAGATCCAAGGCATAGCAAACGTCAAAGAACATCCACTTCCTTTGGAGTAGATTTTGTGACATTCTTTCTTGAAAATGAACCTCAAACTTTTAAAGCAGCTATGTCGTCTTCTGATTCAGCGTTTTGGAAAGAGGAAGTCAATAGTGAGATTCAATCAATTTTGGATAACCATACATGGTAATTGGTTGATCTTCCTTAGTGAAATAAGCCTTTAGGTTCGAAATGGATCTTTAAACGGAAAATGAAAGCTGATGGAACTATTGACAAACATAAGGCAAGACTTGTTGTCAAAGGTATAGACAAAAGGAAGGCCTTGATTACTTTGACACTTACTCGCCAGTAACGAGGATAACATCTATTAGGGTGTTATTGGCACTAGCGGCCGTGAATAGTCTTGAAATCTATCAAATGGATGTTAAAACAACTTTCTTAAATGGAGAATTGGAGGAAGAGATTTACATGGAACAACCTGAGGGTTTTTTGGTTCCTGGTAAAGAAAAGAAAGTGTGCAAACTTGTTAAGTCACTTTATGGACTTAAACAAACACCCAAACAATGGCATGCCAAATTTGACCAAACAATGTTGGCAAGTGGATTTAAAATCAACTAGTGTGACAAATGTGTTTACATTAAAAACACTCCAGGTCATGAAGTCATTATTTGTTTATATGTTCATGACATTTTGAAAATGATAAAAAGTATGGTAGATTATGCTACAAAGTGCATGTTGGCTGGCAAATTCTACATGAAAGACTTAGGAGTTGCTGATGTGATCTTAGGAATCAGAATTCACAAGACTCCACAAGGTCTAGCATTATCACACTCTCACTACATTGAAAAGGTACTTGACAAGTTCAAGTATTTGGATTTCAAAATTGCCAAGACTCCAACTGACGTGAGGTATGCACTTCAAAAGAATGAAGGTGAAAGTGAGTCACAACTAGACTATGCAAGAGTATTGGGATGTTTGATGTATATCATGAATTGTACGCGACCAGATATAGCATGTGCTATTAGCAAACTGAGTCGGTTTAGAAGTAATCCCAATCAAATACATTGGATGGAAATGAAACGAATTTTGGGTATCTGAAACATACCCAAAATGATGCTTTGCATTATAACAAATATCCCTTCGTGATCGAAGGATATAGTGATGCAAATTGGATCACCAGATCATCTGAACTTAAATCCACGAGTGGATATATTTTAACAATTGAGGGTGGAGCAGTGTCTTGGAAATCATCCAAACAAACGTGCATCGTCCGTTCTACAATGGAATCGGAATTCATAGCTCTAGATAAGGCCGGTGAAAAAGTTGAATGGCTCCGAAATTTCTTGGAAGATATTCCATTTTGGCCCAAACCTTTGGCACCTATTTGTATACGTTGTAATAGTAAAATGGCAATAGGCAGGGCTGGGAGCATTATGTATAACGAAAAATCTCGTCATATACGACGGAGACACAATACCACTAGACAACTACTCTCTAGTGTTGTTCTCATAATTGACTACGTAAAGTCAAGAGATAACGTGTCGGATCCACATACAAAAGGCCTATCTAGAGAGGTTGTTGAAAGATCATCAAAGGGAAAAGGGTTAAGGGCTAGGACAAGTCATCATGGCGGAAACTCTACCTAGCAGACTGGAGATTCCAAGAGCTAGGTTTCAGGAGATCGAACATAGTTATGAATGACAGTTCAACATTGTCAAATAACTCAACACATTCTCGTGATGAAGACAATGTTCAAAAATCGAGGTAAAGCATTAAGGATTTTTGATGATTCAATAAATCTTAAATATTTTTAATGATTTTCCAAGTCTGGCACGATATGACCAGATAGTGTGTCTTTAAGATTACACGTTTAGGAATCACCTATGTGAGTGTGCAGCGTACGCCGCTTCAAAGGGAATGAAAGTGTGACCATATGGTTAAGCTTCGTCCGGTGGCGTAAGGTCTTGAACAACTTTGCATTATGTGCATCGACCTGCGTGCATGGTTTGATTCAGTTACCTGAGGATCTGGAGTCGAATTGGAAGGAAAATTTCAGTTTAGGAAGCTTAAGCGATGGAAGTTGACCAGAGGTTTGACATTTGTGTAACAGCCTTGGAATGAGTTTTAGATAATGCCAACAGCTTCATATGGTGATGCTAGACTTAGGCCCGCGTCCAGGATTGGTTTTGGAGGTCAGTAGATTAATCTGAGGTAATTCGGCGAAAGTTAGAATTCCGGCGATTTCGGCCGATAGGTGGAATTTTGATATCGGGTTCGAAATGGAATTTCGGAAGTTGGAATAGGTTCATAGCATCATTTGTGACGTGTGCGCAAAATTTTAGGTTATTAGGATGTGGTTTCCGCATCGTTGGAGTATTTTTGAAGTTTAGAAATTCTAGGCTTGAATACGAGATTTATTCAGTGTTTTGATGTCGTTTTGGGTGTTCCAAAATTTTGACTAAGTTCCTGTGCTGGTATGTGACCTATTGGTGTAACTGGTTGAGGTCCCGAGGGGCTTGGGATGGTTTAGGACGGTTATCGGAAAAGTTTGAAGTTTGGAAATGCAGCTAGTGCTGCTGTTCTGGTGTGGCCGCACGTGCGGATAGGGGACCACAGGTGCGAGCTTCGCATGTCACAACCCAAAATCCTTACTCAGGTCGTGATGGCGCCCAACAGCGTGGTCGGTCTAACCAGTACTCAATTTACTAAGGGTTCTTTCTTATTTGATTAAACATTTCAACATAAACCAAGTTTTAAAGCTTATAACATAAATCAAAAAGGATCATTAGCCAGTTTAAATCAAAAGTGTTCATAAGGAGGCATGAGCCAACATATATACATACCCGTAATCCATAATAACTACCACGTGTGTGTGCCAGGAACTAGTGTCACAAGTTCTACGGGCATACTAACAGAATATTCAAAAGATATAATATAGAGTCCCACTGTCTGAAAGAAATAGACGGGAAATAAGCAAAAGAAACTCCATGGTGCTACCGCAGGATCGTCAGAAGAAGCAGCTCACCGTGAAGTCAGGTATAACTGTAATCAGAATCGAGATCTGGTCTGATAACCAGATGCACCAGCCTCAGAACCTGTACAATTAAGTACAGAAGCGTAGCGTGAGTACATAAATAAATATGTACCCAGTGAGTATCCCGTCTAATCTCGAAGAAGTAGTGACGAGAGGTCGACTTGACAGTCACTAAGGTGCAGTAGTATAATTTAACAAAATATGATGAAAACGGTAGGCATGTAAAGTTAGTAAAGCAACAATTATATTAGGCACTGAAATCCAAGTAAATGCTGGAAGTAATTAAACAACTACTACTACATCTTCCCCCAAATATCTATCTGATCAATATCCATGAATTCAGTAACAAATTTATCATGCGCAGACGGGATAAGGACAACCGGCCTGAGCCATAAAAATAATCATGTATATGCACTGCCGAGAGTCGAACGGCCTGAACCATAAGTGCATACTTGCCATAAAATAGTCACATCTATGCACTGCCTAGGGTCGAAAGGCCCGAACCATAAGTGCATCTTTGCCATAAAATAACCGTATCTATGCACTGCCGAGGGTCAAACTGCCCGAACCATAAGTGCATCTTTCAATCCTCGGTGACGTACGGCCCGCTCCCATGAGAGTGGGGGAAATCACACTCCGCTCGTGGAATGTAAATTGTGAAGCGGTCACATGCACACACAATATTCTTTTTAAATTACTTTTTAGTGAACAATTCCTTAAAATTCCTCAAATTCCATGATCTCAAGGAAATAAGCCGCATGTAACATTAATTCATTAAGCATATAGTTCATTTCAAGGAAAACACAAGGCATGATGTGGGCCTAACTACCCGGACATAATAATAATAACTGCTACGTACGGACTCTCGTCACTTTGTACGTACGTAGCCCCCACAAACATCACACATAGAATTTAAATCACCTACGGGAACAATTCTCTCTTACGAGGTTAGAAAGGAGACTCACCTCGTGTGGAATCTACTACCCAGACCAAGAACGCGCCCGAAACTCCAAACTTGTCTCCCAAGGACTCGAAACTAATCAAACGTTACGAAATATATCAAATTACACTCAAAGCATGGAATTTTCCTACTTATTTAGTCAATTCATCATTCTTGAAGAAATCCCAAAATTCATCCTAGGGCCCGCATGCTCAGATTCTGAAAATTCTCGAAGGAAACACTCACCCATAACCTAAGGATCGTTAATACATGATTTTTTAATGATTTCATAGCTAATTCATAGGTAATTCTCTAAATTTTATAAAACCTAGGTTTTTACTCTAACCCTTGAATTTCCACTAATTAACGAGTTAATCTACCTAAGAATCCAAGTATTAGACTAAGTTTATGGTAGGAATTACTTACCTCAGAATGGCTGGGTCGTTTGTCTCTCTTGCATGCCCAAAATCACCCCCAGGAAGAAGAAGAATGCCCAAAAATGGCTTAAGTCTTGTTTTTTTTTAAAACAAACTGCCTAGCCGTGGTTTCGCATCTGCGACTCAAGGACCGCACATGCGGTCTCGCACCTGCGAGCAATATCTCGCACCTGTGGAAAATGGGACAAGGGCTTGGGCTCGCACCTGCGGGTAGGAGTCCGCAGCTGCGGGAAAGGGCCCGCACCTGTAGAGACCTGGGCAGCCCACCTAGGGGTCGCACCTGTGAGGCTGGGATCGCATGAGTGGTCCCACACCTGCGACTAGGCAACCGCACCTGCGGTCACACCAGAACAGGTGCACCAGTAGTTGCTTCAGCTGGTTTTTGGCCTCGTTTGGTGCCTGAGAGGCACTTGGGCCCACCCGAGCCCCCGTTAAAATATACCAACAAGTCTCGAATCATAATACGGACTCGCTCGAGCCTTCGGAAAACCCAAAACAATGCTAAAACTCAAAATCACACATCAAAACCCCTAGAATCAAACTTAGGAACTTTAAGTTTCTTGAATTCGCTAACAACGCCGAACCAACCTATACTACTCAGAATGACCCAAAATTTTGCAGGAAAGTCATAAATGACATAATGGAACTATTCCTGGTCTGGGAATTCCATTCGGACCTCGATAACACAAAAACACATCCCGAACCACAATATGAACTTAAGGAAACTTTTATTTCGATATTGGGCGCTGAAACGCTCTCGGGTCATCAAAACCCATTCCGAACATACTCCCATGTCCAAAATCATCATACGAAGCTACCGGAACCATCGAAACTCGATTCCGAGGTTGTTTACTAAAAGTGTTGACCAAAGTCAAACTTGGCCATAAAGGCTAACCTTAAGGAACTAAGTGTTCCAATATATCTCTAAACACTTCCAAATCCCGAACCACCTATCCCCGCAAGTCATAAATCACAATAAGCTGCTATGGGAAGTTTTATTTAGGGGAACATGGAACGATAACACAAAACAATTGGTCGGGTCGTTACATCACAGGTGAGAGAATAAGCGGACTAGGCAACCTACGCAGTTGCGACACTTTGGGGCGCAGGTGCGAGGTGCGGTTTGTATTTCGCACCTGCGATTGTGCAGGTGTGGTTAAGTGGTCACAGGTGCGGATGTCCTGGGCAGATTCTTATAAATGAGCGTTAGCCATTTTCTTCACATTTTGAGCTTTAGACTTCGGGTTTGGGAGTAATTTTTGAGGATTTTCAAGCTAATCGAGTGGGTAAGTGTTCTTCACCTAGAATTATATATGTTCCATGATTTTATATTTTTTTTTTATCATTTAAGTTGTGTTTCGGGTTGAATAAAATGTTGGTTTTTGAAGAAAATTCTCAAAACGAAAATTCATGATTTGAGGGATGAAATGGTATAGGAATTTGGTAATTTTTGTATGGTGGAACTCCTATCGGAAGGGTATTCAGATTTTTTAAAATTTGACGGGTTCCGAGGTGCAGGCCCAGGGGTCGACTTTTGGGTCGATTTTTATAATTTTGTAAAGATTGAAAATTTATTATTTGGAGTAGTTCCTCATATAATTTATGTGTGTTCTGGAGTTATTGTAATTGGATTTGAGCCGTCCGGAGGTCTTTTCGCCCGAGAAGTCCATTTAGAGTACAGATTGGTCGTCGTCGATGTAATATCTTGCCTAACCTTGTGTGGAGAATTACCTCTTAGGATTTGTGTCTTCTATGTTGATTGTAGTCCGTGTACGCGAGGTGACGGGTGCGTGCTCAGACTTATTTGTGGAAAAGGTTCCCCTTTAGGAATCATAGGTCCTTATATTCGCCGAGAATGAATTGTCCTTAGCATGATTGAATTTCCTAATCTCTAGTTTCATCTTTATTTGCTTAAATGTGGAAGTTCTTACTTATGGATTTACTCATATTGCCTATTTGACTCATAATTGACTTATCTGGTGATTTTATTTACTGTCATGCTATGTCTTCTTAACTATTTATCTCTAATTGTAATTATCTTCATCTCATTCTAGAATGGTTTGGTCTTGATTAAGGTTATGATTATTTTCACATTACTTGTCCTTAGATGAAATTGTTGAATACGCTTGAAAACTACCAACCTTAAAGGAAGTTTGGATAGACTATACCTTAGTTAACCTGCCCGTAAATAGAGTTATCGGATTTTTGTTGATTTCTTGCTGTTAACCCATGTAATTAGGTGCAGCTGTTACATGCAATTTTCCTTCCTTGTTGAGTGATTCTTAATATGCCTAGCTTTCCTTATTATGTTTATTTATCGTAAACTAGTTTTGCCTATCTTGTGATCGATGGTTCTTGAGTTGATGTATTTATTGTATGTTGAACTGTTTCCATTGTTGCTGTTGTACTTGCTATGGTGATACACAAGGTTTTTGCCGTTCCGTGTTTACTATTGATATTGCACATGCGGCGTGATAAGGCGGGATATGATATTGAGGGTTGCGCATGTGGAGAGATAAGTTGGGAACATGCTTATGCACGTGTGGCGAGACAAGACGGGCATATACTTTACTATTGCACACATGGAGAGACAAGGTGGGCTATGTCAGGGATTGTTTGTGATACTTGTGTTGGCATGGGAGAATTCCTTATTGTTGATATTGTGTACTGGAACACTTACGTCATGAGTTTATTCGTGTGGAAATTTGTGAGATGACAATGTAAGTGTTTCCCCTTTCTTTCCTTATACTTATAGGTTGTTGAATCATGTTAGGACACCTACACAAGCATACACTTAGTCAAGTACTAGTAATGAATTTAGGGCTCCTTGTTGTTGTCAAGTATAGATATTCTTGTTGTACTTACCGTATGGGTGGAGATGACCCAATTGGCACATAAGTCATCCGTACAGTTAGCACTCGAATGAGCGCACAAGATGCCAATTGTTAGGGTTCGAATATTAGGACCTGTAAATTGTGATTTGTCCGAGGTTAGGAACCTCGTAGAGATGACTACGAATTTGATGTAGAAGTGGTTGAAGTTGTTGAAACATTACCTGTCCGTGATGTATATTTACCTTCCAAATTTGTTGTTTTCTATTCAATCTTTGTGTTGTTTCATGGTTTCCACTGATACTTATTGTTTTTCCTTCTTTATTGAATTCCCTATATTGTTAGCTATATTGCGTAACCTTAATGTGTATATCGTTTTCCCTTTTATTCTTATACTGATACTTCTTCAGTTTATTAGACCAGTGGGTGTCTTGACTAGTCCTCGTCACCACTTCACCGAGGTTAGTCTTCATACTTACTGGGCACCGCTGTGCTGTACTCATACTACTCTTCTGCACATTTTTGTGCAGATCCAGGTATTGATCGTTAGTAGCTATGCGGACTCTTGCCGAGGAGACTCAAGGTAAACCTGCCGTTGCGCTCGCAGGCTTTGGAGTCACCTTCCTATTTTGCACTTACACTGTTTTTGCTTACTTACAAAAAGTTGTAATTAGAAGTTGTAGTAAACTCTATAAAGCTTATGACTTGTACTACGGGTTTTGGGAATATGCATATAACGAATTATTTACTTTAGAAAAATATTAGATTTTATTATTATTGTTTTTATTTCGTGAATATTAGGCTTACGTAGTCCTTAAGACTAGGTGCCATCACGATATCCAACGGAGGGAAATTTGGGTCGTGACAAGTTGGTATCAGAGCTCTAGGTTCATAGGTGCTATGAGTCATAAGCCAGTTTAGTAGAGTCTTGTTGATCGGTACGAAGACGTCTGTACTTATCTTCGAGAGGCTACTAAACTATTAGGATAAATTAACTTCCTATATTGCTATCGTGACAGTTCATTAATCTTGAAGTTTGAAATTTATCATTCCATTCTCCCACATATGGTAAGGACACGGGTTGCAGATCTTGAGGATGTTACCCCCGGAGAAGATGCCGCCAGGGGCAGAGGTAGAGGCACAGGCGGATGAGAGGCACATGCCGCAGCTAGAGCACCTGTCAGAGCAGCCGATGAGGAGCCGCCAACTGTTCCAGTTGGGAGGTTGGCACCAGAGACGCCTGTTGTTACACCCGGACTTTAGGAGACCTTGGAACAGTTCTGGGATATGATTGGCACCTTGGCTCAGGCGGGGTTGATTCCGGGTGCACCAGCTACTTCACGTAGCGGGGGAGGAGCTCAGACTCCTATCGCCCGCACTTTAGAGCAGCGAGATCATGTTGGTCAGGTTCCAGGTGTCATGGAAACATAGCCTGGGGTCCTAGTTCCTCCCGTGGTTAGGGAAACATCATCTGAGGAGGAACAACTTAGACTCGAGCGGTACAAGAAGTACCACCCTCCTACCTTTAGTGGATTGGTGACAGATGATGCCCAGGGTTTCCTGGAGGAGTTTCACCGCATTCTTCGTACTATGGGTATTGTGGAGAAGAGCGGGGCGCTTTCGTTACATTCCAGCTCAGGGGAGTGGCTTATCAGTGGTGGCGGACAATTTTCACAGATGTTCTTGAGCGAGTTTGTACCTCAGTCCCTTCGAGATGCATGGTGCGCAGAGTTTGAGCGGCTGCGCCGGGGCACTACGTCAGTATCATAGTATGCGGTCAGATTCAGTGATTTGGCTAGGCATGCACCTGCTTTTATTGCTACAATTAGAGAGCATGTTTGTACATTCATTGAGGGCCTCAGGTATGATATTCGCTTCAGTATGGCTCGGGAGTTAGAGTCTGATGTTTCATTTCAGCAGGTGGTCGAGATTGCTTGCAGAGTTAAAGGCATGCTGGGCCATGAGAGGGATGACTGGCGGGACTATGAGAGATATGTCGGGCAGGGCTGTGAGAGAGAGGACATACAAGGTCAGGAGAAATAGGGTAGAGAGGTGAGGAGGCCTCGTAGGCCGGAGAGATCTACTGGTCCTTATTATGGAGGCAGGGTACGACACGATAGAGGTTTTTTGGGTCATCCAGTTCAATTTGCATTACCGGCTTCGCATGGAGTTTCAGGTACTCAGGGTCTCAGAGTACTCGTACTGCACATTTTCCACAACCATGTCAGCATAGAGGTTGTTTTGAGTATGTCTATATCATCCACAGGGTGAGATTGTCCCAGGCTCCGGGCAGATGTGTTACACCAGGGTATTCATGTGAGTAGAGGGCGTCCAAGAGAGGGAGGCCTGACCCATTGATGTGTTTTATATAGTAGGTTGTAGGCCGTTGTGCCAGGTGTTATAGTACAGGTATGTTTTTATTTGTTACAGAGGGGCACCATTTGTAATTCATTATAGCACTGCTGGTCGGGACGAATTCCCTCATTGTTCTTTCGTTTATGATTGAATTTCATGCTTTGCACCCTATTTTCGTTTTTGCTCATGTTGGGAGACTCTGCGAGTGGTAGTGTCACGACCCCAAATCGCACTCGTGCGCTCACTAGGGGTGTGTACAGACTCCGGAGGGGCTCCTTCAGCCCAAGCGCTAATATCACTCAGCACCTCACCATCACTCTTGGCCCTCGGCCACACTCGGTGGAACCACTCGAAAAGCCCCTCGGGCAAAGTAGTAGAACGGGGTACTCGACCCGAAAACATCATTTTAATGCTCATGTAGTGTAAATAAGGATGAGTTTCAAATAAAACAGAATGCACAATGATGCTGAGTAAGATCATCAACATGTAGTGAGGAAAACAACAGTAAAACGTCCTCAAAGGGGTCTAAACAGATCGGCACGAGTCCCCAAACATGGCTTATAGCCCAAATATTTGACAATTCTTTAGAACATAATTTAACATAATATTTTGAGTAAATATGCAACTCATTAGTTGTTGCGGAGAGGACCTAGTACAATCCAAAAATCAGTACGTGCCACATATTTGTCATCCGACATGTGCGCCATTCCAAATTCAGTGAGAAAATAATGCAGTCCGGGGTTCCATACCCTCAGGACAAGATTTAAGACCATTACTTACCTCTACAGGGCCGCGACACTAGTCCGCTATGCCTTTGCCCCTCAAACTGGCTCTCAATTGCTATGAATCTCGCCAAAACCAGTTCAACACCACTAATATATACTCAAGGAACACAACCCAATCGAAAATTATTAATTAAATAGAAAATCTCGAAATTTTGCCAAACCCGAGCCCCGGGCCCACATCTTGAAATTCAATAATTTTTAATCCATTAGAAACCTTGTCCTTCCACGATTCTATACATACCAAGAACACCAAAATCGGACCACAATTGCCATTCCAAAACCTCAAAAGAAATCCCAATTCTTTCCTCCCATTTTTTCAACTTTTTCCTACCCAAATCCTTAAATTTTACAACCTAATCTTAACCAAATAGCATAGGAACGGGATTAACAACCAAAGAACTTAGCTTTGCTGAAGAACTTTGAAATTCTCTCTCAAAACCACCTTCAATGGACTCCTCTCGCATGCAAATTGATGGAAACCAATAAATTTCGCGGAGGGGTCCTTTTTATACTATTCTGCATAGTCATTTCCGCACATACAGACAATTAGCCGCACTTGCGGTCCCAGGGTGCTCACCCGCGAGACTCGCTTAACTAGCCAAATCTCGCGCATGCGACCACCTTTTTGCACCTGCGACATCGCAGGTGTGACAAGCCCCTCGCACCTGCGGACCATTCCCTTCACAGGCGAAACTCGCACCTGCGACCCTTCTCTCCGCTCCTGCGCAACCGCACCTGGGACTCCCCTTCCGTAGGTGCGATAACACCAGCAAACCAGCACAGTAGATTTCCAAAAATCACTCCAACTTCCCGTCAACCATTCGAAATCAATATCGAGCCCCTCGGGGCCCCAACCAAACATACCAACAAATCCCGTAGCATTATTCCAACATAGTCGAGCCCTCGAAACACCAAAAACAACACGAAAACACCAAATTTTCATCAAATTCAAGCCTAATAACTTTGAAAGTCCTAAAATTCGCCAACTATGCCGAAACCAACCAAAACACCTCCGATTAACCAGAAATTTTGCAGACATATCCAAAATGACATTACAAAACCGTTCCAACTTCTGGAATTCCATTCCGACCTCGATAGTCTATTTTCCATTGCCCACCGAAAATCGCCAAAAACTAACTTTCGCCAATTCAAGCCTAATTATACCCCGGACATCAAAAAAATATTCCTAACACACTCCTAAGTCCCAAATCACCTAATGAAGCTATTCGAGCCATATAATCCGCATTCCGAGCTCGTTTACCAATAAGTCAACTCTCAGTTGACTTTCTCAACTATTAGGCTACTTTAAAAGGCTAAATGCCTAAACTCTCACCATAACTACTCTGAACCCAAACCAACTGATCCAACACATAAAAAACAAGATAGAAATACATAACAAATGCAGAAATAGGGGAAAAGGGGTAAATCTCACGGAACGACCGGTCTAGAAACATACCTGGAGTCTCTAATAAGTGAGGACATTTGTCCCGAATCGCCCGCTCGGTCTCCCATGTGGCATCCTCCACCGGCTGCCCTCTCCATTGGACCATCACTGAAGCTATATCCTTAGACCTCGGCTTCCTGACCTGACGACCCAAAATAGCCACTGGCTCTACCTTATATGACATACCACCCTCGACCTGAACCATACTGAAGTCCAAAATATGGGAAGGGTCACCAACATACTCCCGGAGCATCGAAACATGGAATACTGGATGAATACTCGATAAACTGGGAGGCATAGCAAGCCTATAAGCCACCTCCCCAATCCCCTGAAGCAATCCACCCGGTCTCTGGTGCTCATATTTGACCTGCTGACAGTTGAGACACTGGGCCACAAATTCCACAATATACTTCTTAATCCTCATCCACCAATAATGATGCCTCAAAACCTAATACATCTTTGCGACACCCGGATGGATGGAATACCGCGAACTATGAGCCTATGCTAGAATCAAATCTCGAAGCCCATCTACATTGGACATGTAAATCCGGCCTTGCATCCTCATGACCCCATCATCACCAATAACCACATCTTGAAATCAGCGCGACGGACCATGTCCTGAAGAGCAAGCAAATGTGGATCATCATACTGGCGTGCTCTAATCTGATCGTAAAGAGAAGACCTGGAGGCTACACAAGCCAACACCTACGGGGTTTCTGATAGATCCAATCTCACCAAATGACCTGCTAAGGCCTAAACATCAATAGCTAATCCGCTCTGCTACTGGAAGGTAAGCTAAGCTCCCGAAACTCTCTGCTCTGCGACTCAAGGCATCAGCCACTACATATGCCTTCCCCGGATGATATAAGATAGTGAGGTCACAATCCTTGAGGATCCCAACCATCTCCTCTAATGCAAATTCAAGTCCTTCTGCCTCAGCAGATACTGCAAACTGTGATGGTCAGTGAAAATCTCACACTGCACTTCATACAAATAATGCCGCCAAATCTTCATGGCATGAACAATGGCAGCTAACTCAAGATCGTTCACTGGTTAATTATTCTCGTGCACCTTCAAGTGTTTGGACGCGTAGGCAATCACCCTACCGTCCTGCATCAATACCGCTCCCAAGCAAACTCTGGAAGCATCATAATAAACTGTGTAAGAACCCGAACCAGCAGGAAAAAGTAGTACTGGAGTTGTAGTCAATGCTGACTTGAGCTTCTGAAAGTTCTCCTCCCACTCATCAGACCATCTGAATAGAGCACCCTTCTAGGTCAATCTGGTCAAAGGCGAAGCAATCGAAGAGAATGCCTCCACAAAGAGACGGTAATATCCCACCAAACCAAGGAAACTCCTAATCTCTATAGCTGAGGACGGTCTGGGCCAACTCTGCACTACCTCTATCTTCTTTGGATCAACATGAGTCCCTTCACTGGACACCACATACCCCAAGAAAGCTATTGATCCCAGCCAAATCTCACACTTGGAGAATTTCGCATAAAGCTTATCCTCCCTCAATCTCTGTAACACAACTCTCAAATGTTGAGCATGCTCTTCCTGGCTACGAGAATAAACCTGGATGTCATAAATGAACACAATGACGAAGGAATCAAGATAAGGCTGAAACACGCTGTTCATCAATTCCATGAACGCATGCGGGGCATTGGTCAGACCAAACGACATAACCAAGAACTCATAATGAGCATACCTGGTCCTGAAAGCAGTCTTCGGGATATCCGAATCCCGAATCCTCAACTGATGGTACCCAGATCTCAAATCCATCTTGGAAAATAATCTGGCTCCCTGAAGCTGGTCAAACAAATCATCAATACGGGACAAGGGATACCGGTTCTTCACCGTAACCCTATTCAGCTGCCGATAATCAATACACATACGCATGGACCCATAACTCTTCATAACGAACAACACCGGTACACCCCAAGGTAACACACTAGGCCGAATGAACCCCTTTCCAGGGGCTCTTGAAGGTGCTCCTTCAATTCCTTTAGCTCCACTGGCGCCATAAGATATGGTGGAATAGAAATAGGCTGAGTGCCTGGCACCAGGCTCAATACCAAATACATATACTTATCAGGTGGCATGCCTGGCAAGTCTGTAGGAAACACATACAGAAAGTCACGGACCACAGGAACTAAATCAGTAGCGGGAGTCTCACCAGCGACATCCCTCACAAAGGCAAAATAAGATAAACACCCTTTCTCAACCATGCGCTGAGCCTTCAGGTAAAAAATCACCCTGCTAGGCAAAACCGTTCCAACTTCTGGAATTCCATTCCGACCTCGATAGTCTATTTTCCATTGCCGACCGGAAATCGCCAAAAACTAACTTTCGCCAATTCAAGCCTTATTCTACCCCGGACATCAAAAAAATATTCCGAACACACTCCCAAGACCCAAATCACCTAACAAAGCTATTCGAGTCATAAAATCTGCATTCCGAGCTCGTTTACCAATAAGTCAACTCTCAGTTGACTTTCTCAACTATTAGGCTACTTTAAAAGGCTAAATGTCTAAACTCTCACCATAACTACTCCGGACCCAAACCAACTGATCCAACACATAAAAAACAAGATAGAAATACATAACAAATGCAGAAATATGGGAAAAGGGGTAAATCTCATGGAACGACCGGCCGGGTCATTACATCCTCCCCCTCTTAACAAACGTTCGTCCTCGAACGGGTCTAGAAACATACCTGGAGTCTGTAATAAGTGAGGACATTGCATCGCCCGCTCGGTCTCCCATGTGGCATCCTCCACCGGCTGCCCTCTCCACTGGGCCATCACTGAAGCTATATCCTTAGACCTCAGCTGCCTGACCTGACGACCCAAAATATCCACTGGCTCTACCTTATATGCATACCACCCTCGACCTGAAGCATACTGAAGTCCAAAATATGGGAAGGGTCACCAACATACTTCCGGAGCATCGAAACATGGAATACTGGATGAATACTCGATAAACTGGGAGGCATAACGAGCCTATAAGCCACCTCCACAATCCCCTGAAGCAATCCACCCGGTCTCTGGTGCTCATATTTGACCTGCTGACAGTTGAGACATCGAGCCACAAATTCCACAATATACTTCTTAATCCTCCTCCACCAATAATTATGCCTCAAAACCTAATACATCTTTGCGACACCCGGATGGATGGAATACCGCGAACTGTGAGCCTATGCTAGAATCAAATCTCGAAGCCCATCTACATTGGACATGAAAATCCGGCCTTGCATCCTCATGACCCCATCATCACCAATAACCACATCCTGACATCACCGCGACAGACCCTGTCCTGAAGAGCAAGCAAATGTGGATCATGATACTGGCATGCTCTAATCTGATCGTAAAAAGAAGACCTGGAGGCCTCACAAGCCAACCCCTACGGGGTTTCTGTTAGATCCAATCTCACCAAATGACCTGCTAAGGCCCGAACATCAATAGCTAATGGCCGCTCTGCTACTGGAAGGTAAGCTAAACTCCCGAAACTCTTTGCTCTGCGACTCAAGGCATCGTCCACTACATATGCCTTCTACGGATGATATAAGATAGTGAGGTCACAATCCTTGAGGATCTCAACCATCTCCTCTGATGCAAATTCAAGTCCTTCTGCCTCAGTAGATACTGCAAACTGCGATGGTCAGTGAAAATCTCACACTGCACTTCATACAAATAATGCCTCCAAATCTTCATGGCATGAACAATGGCAGCTAACTCAAGATCGTTCACTGGATAATTCTTCTCGTGAACCTTCAAGTGTTTGGACGCGTAGGCAATCACCCTACCGTCGTGCATCAATACCGCTCCCAAGCCAACTCTGGAAGCATCATAATAAACTGTGTAAGAACCCGAACCAGCAGGAAAAAGTAGGACTGTAGCTGTAGTCAATGCTGACTTGAGCTTCTGAAAGCTCTCCTCACACTCATCAGACCATCTGAATAGAGCACCCTTCTAGGTCAATCTGGTCAAAGGCGAAGAAATCGAAGAGAATCCCTCCACAAAGAGACGGTAATATCCCACCAAACCAAGGAAACTCCTAATCTCTATAGCTGAGGACGGTCTGGGCCAACTCTGCACCACCTCTATCTTCTTTGGATCAACATGAGTCCCCTCACTGGACACCACATGCCCCAAGAAAGCTACTGATCCTAGCCAAAAGTCACACTTGGAGAATTTCGCATAAAGCTTATCCTCCCTCAATCTCTGTAACACAACTCCCAAATGTTGAGCATGCTCTTCCTGGCTACGAGAATAAACCAGGATGTCATCAATGAACACAATGACGAAGGAATCAAGATAAGGCTGAAACACGCTGTTCATCAATTCCATGAACGCAGGCGGGGCATTGGTCAGACCAAACGACATAACCAAGAACTCATAATGACCATACCTGGTCCTGAAAGTAGTCACAGGGATATCAGAATCCCGAATCCTCAACTGATGATACCCAGATCTCAAATCAATCTTGGAAAATAATCTGGCTCCCTAAAGCTGGTCAAACAAATCATCAATACGGGACAAGGGATACCGGTTCTTCACCGTAACCCTATTCAGCTGCCGATAATCTCATGCACATACGCATGGACCCATAACTCTTCTTAACGAACAACACTGGTACACCCCAATGTAACACACTAGGCCGAATGAACCCCTTTCCAGGAGCTCTTGAAGGTGCTCCTTCAATTCCTTTAGCTCCACTGGAGCCATACGATATGGTGGAATAGAAATAGGCTGAGTGCCTGGCACCAGGCTCAATACCAAATCAATATACTTATCAGGTGGCATTCCTGGCAAGTTTGCAGGAAACACATCCAGAAAGTCACGGACCAAGGAACTGAATCAATAGCGGGAGTCTCACCAGCGACATCCCTCACAAAGGCAAAATAAGATAAACACCCTTTCTCAACCATCCGCTGAGCCTTCAGGTAAAAAATCACCCTGCTAGGCAAATACTCGGAAGAACCTCTCCACTAAACCCTCGGACACCCCGGCATAACTAAGGTCACAGTCTTAGCGTGACAATCAAGAACAGCATGGCACGGAGATAACAATCCATGCCCAATATCACGTCAAAATCGACCATGCTGAGTAAATGTAGGTTCACTCGGGTCTCTAGACCCCCAATAGATTTAATGCACGACCGATACACATGGTCCACAATAACAGTATCGCCCACCGAAGTCGACACATGAATAGAGGTGACTAGAGACTCACGGGGCACATCCAGAAAACCAGCAAAATATGAAGAAACATAGGAATATGTAGAACCAGGGTCAAATAAAGCCAAGGCATCACATCAACAGATTGAAACAATACCTGCAATCACGACATCTAAGGCCATAGCATCCGGCCTAGCTGGAAATACATACATACGAGCCTGACCTCCCCCATCCCGACATCGCCCTCTAGGACAGCCTCTGGCTGACTGACCACCACCCCTGGCTGCCTAGGCGGGTGGTGAAGTGACTGGAGCTGAAGTCGAGGGCTGGCCCCTCTGTTGAGAAGATCCACCGGAATGGCGGGGACACTGCCTCTACCCGTGCCCAAACTTTCCGCACTCAAAACAACTACCTGGAGCTGGATGCGGGGACTGATAGAAACCCCTAGCACCTGCACGGCCACTGGAGGTGCTCGAGGTGCACTCTGAGCTGGGAGGGTACCAAATGAAGTATGGCCTGACTGAGAACCACGAGGACCCATCCCCGAAGATGCACCACTATAAGCTGGGCGTCCTGAGTGAGGAGGCCTGAATGGATGGCCCCTACCATGCTAAAACTGTCCTCTGAAAGGAGCACCACTAGAACTGCCCGAACCACGAGGCCTTTTGGCCTCCCTCTCCTCCCGCTCCTGGCGGCGAACATACTCAATATCTCGGGCTATGTCAATAACCTACTTGAATGAAGCACCTGATACGCTCTCTCGAGTGATAAACAACTGAAACTGATAAGAAACACCATTTACAAACCTCCTCACCCTCTCCCTATCAGTAGGGATAATCTCAGAAGCATGCCTAGCCAACTCGAAAAATCACATCTCGTACTGGGTGACTGATAACTCTCCATGTCGCAGCTGCTCAAACTGCCTATGCTGCTCCTCCTTGTGGGACTGAGGAACATACTTCTCAAAAAAGATCATGGAGAACTGCTGCCAGGTAAGAGGTGCTGAATTAACCGGTCTACGCCTCTCGAAAGACTCCCACCAGGTAAAGGCAGCACCCGCAAACTGAAATGTAACAAATGAGACACCATTGGTCTCCAAAATACCAGCGGTGAGCAGTATCCTCTGGCACCTATTTAGAAATTCGTGGGCATCCTCGCCCTCTGTACCGATAAAAGTCGGAGGCTGAAGTCTACTGAACCTCTCCAACCTGCGCTGCTCGTCCTCGGGCATAGCAGGGACCACATAATCCTGAACCGGAGCAGCTGGCTAGGCTGGGGATGCTCTCGGTGCCTGAATACCCTGTGCGTCCTGCTCAGGTGCCCGGGCAGCTAGAGTGCGATTGCCTCCCCCGGCCTGAGCTGTGGTGGCAGAAGAAGACATGGCAACGGCCTGAGGCAAACCAGTGCATACTAACAATATCTGAGATAGGGCTTCCTGAAGACTCGGAATAACCATAGGCACTGCTGGTGCCTGAGCCTCTCCCGCTAGGACACCATCGGCGGGAACCTGATCATGATCAATAGGGGGATCCTGAGGTACTGCCCCGGCTGCTGTGCGGGCTGGCCCCTACCTCTTCCATGGCCTTGACTGCAGCCTCGACCTCTCGCTGGTCTAGTCGGTGACTGGTCACTCTGATCGGTATGGCGTGTCCTCACCATCTGTTAGAGAATGAAACAACCTATGTTCAGGTTTCAAGAATCAATATATCAGCACGAAAGAGTTCAAGAAAGATAGAATGTTTCCTAAAAGTTCGGTAACCTCTTGAAGATAAGTACAGACGTCTCCGTACCGATCCGCAGGACTCTACTAAACCTGCACATGACCGTTGAGTCATATGTAACCTAGGGCTCTGATACCAAACTGTCACAACCCCAAATCCTAACCGGCCGTGATGGCGCCTATCGTGGAACTAGGCTAGCCGATTACCGCGTGTTCATATTTCCTTTTGAAAATCCCATTTATGTTTCAAGCAATTCATAACAATATACAGAAAGTTCTTAATATAATAGGCAAATTTTATATACAGTACTGCCATCCCCAAAACCCGGAGCCAACATGTCATGAGCATCTAGTGAAATAAGCCAAAATAAAGTGTTATGATACAAAACTCTGAATCAAAGCTAATACAACAGGAAGGGAAAGCAGAGATGCTGGGAACGTTGAACAACTACCTCTATATCCCCACGGTCTGGCTCCGCTGCGATATATATAAAAGCTAATGCTCGATATCTACTCATGAATCTGCACACAGAGGTGCAGGGGGTAATGTGAGTATGCCAACTCAGTAGTAATGGAAATGAATCACGTCTAAGTAGCAAGGAATCACATAAAAATCAATGTCATCAAGTCACAATATACACAGACTTAGTTTCCAATAGTATATATAGATATACGAAATCGTCATGCCTTAGAAATTAACTTCACAAAAGTCCTTAAAATAATGCACATTTTTAACAACTTTAAAACACGGATTGGTATGCAAATGAATGTAATAAAATCATAAGTATCCCCTCGGGAAAAAACATGTTTCATAATCATCCCCTCGGGCATGCCTCACAAACCCTCAGCATCTCACAATCACTCAGCACCTCACAGCCACGCATGCCTCCTAATCACTCAATCACTCGCATTCGGTGCGCTCACTGGGGGTGTGTACAGACTTCGGAGGGGTTCCTTCATTCCAAGAGCTAATATCACTCAGCACCTCACCATCACTCTTGGCTCTCGGCCACACTCGGTTGAACCACGCGAAAAGCCCCTCGGGCGAAGTAATAGAACGGGGTACTCGACCCGAAAACATCATTTTAATGCTCATGTAGTGTAAATCAGGTTGAGTTTCAAATAAAACAATATACACAATGATGCTGAGTAAAATCATCAACATTTAGTGAGGAAAACAGCAGTAAAACGCTGTCAAAGGGGTCTAAACAGATCGGCACGAGGCCCTAAACATGGCTTATAGCCCAAATATTTCACAAATCTTTAGAACATAAATTAACATAAGATTTTGATTAAATATGCAACTCATTAGTTGCCGAGGAGAGGACCTACTCCAATCAAAAAAGCAGTACGTGCCACATATTCGTCATCCGACATGTGCGCCATTCTAAATTTAGTGAGAAAAAAATGCAGTCTGGGGTTCCATACCCTCAGGACAAGATTGAAGACCATTACTTACATCTACCGGGCCGCGACACTAGTCTGTTATGACTTTGCCCCTCAAACTGGCTCGCGATTGCTCCGAATCTAGCCAAAACCAGTTCAGCATCATTAATATATACTCAAGGAACACAACCCAATCGAAAATTATCAACTAAATAAAAAATCTCGAAATTCGACCAAACCCGAGCCCCAAGCCCACATCTCGAAATTCAATAATTTTTACATCATTAGAAACCTCGTCCTCCCACGATTCTATACATTCCAAGAACACCAAAATCGGACCACAATTGCCATTCCAAAACCTTAAAAGAAATCCCAATTCTTTCCTCCCATTTTTCCAACTTTTTCCTACCTAAATCCTTAAATTTTCAAGCCTAATCTTAAAAAAATAGCATAGGAACGGAATTAACAACCAAAGAACTTACTTTTGCTGAAGAACATTGAAATTCTCTCTCAAAACCACCTTCAATTGACTCCTCCCGCATGCAAATTGATGAAAACTAATAAATTTTGCGGAGGGGTCCTTTTTATATTGTTCTGCACATTCAATTCCGCATCTGCGGACAATTGGCCGCACCTGCGGTTCCAGGGTGCGCATTTGGGAGACTCACTTAACTGGCCAAATCTCGCGCCTGCGACCACCTTTGCGCACCTGTGACATCGCAGGTGCGACAAGCCCCTCGCACCTGTGGACCATTCCCTACACAGGCAAAACTCGCACCTGCGACCTTTCTCTCCGCTCCTGTGCAACCGCACCTGCGACTCCCCTTCCGCAGGTGCGATAACACCAGCAAAACAGCATAGCATATTTCAAAAAGTCACTCCAACATCCCGTCAACCATCCAAAATCAATCCCGAGCTCCTCGGGGCCTCAACCAAACATACTAACACACCCCGTAGCATTATTCCAACTTAGTCGAGCCCTCGAAACACCAAAAACAACACGAAAACACCAAAGTTTCATCAAATTCAAGCCTAAGAACTTTGAAACTCCTAAAATTCGCAAACTACGCCGAACCAAACCAAAACACCTCCAATTAACCTAAAATTTTTGCAGACATGTCCAAAATGACATTACAAAATCGTTCCAACTTCTGGAATTCAATTCCGACCTCGATATTCTATTTTCCACTGCCGACCGAAAATCGCCAAAAACTAACTTTCGCCAATTCAAGCCTAATTCTACTCCGGACATAACAAAAATATTCCGAACACACTCCCAAGTCCCAAATCATCTAATTAATCTATTTGTGCCATAAAATCCGCAGTCGAGGTCGTTTACCAATAAGTCAACTCTCAGCTGACTTTCTCAACTATTAGGCTACTTTAAAA